>CBVK0101940681.1:0-13989 GCA_900067695.1 Picea abies
TTTGCAATATTTTGATAGATGATGGATCATTCAATACTTTTACACATGATTTCAAAAATCCTTTGATTGTACTTACTTGTCCCATGGGTTTCATTTCATTGGTATGATCCAATAATGGAGGCATCTCATACTCTGGTACTTCCTTGTTTTGTTGCGCAGTTGAAGTCGACACCATGTCTTCCTTATGAAATTCTTGTCTGGCTTATTTAAATATCTCCTTCTCCTTTTGTGCGTTGAACTTCTTCCTGGGTTCATCGTTCTTCTTTACCCACTGGTTTTGTGTTGGTTCTTGTCGAACAACGTTGTCACTTGTTTTAGCTCCTCCACGAGTAACTATATTGATGTTTCGTCATTCATCCCTTGCTTCGGTGGAAATCCAATGAACATTCTAGTTGTTCTGGTTCCTCTTTTCCTGGATCTTTACTAGTAGTGTTAGAAATTACTTTGTATCATGGTCCGATGCACGATAATACATACAAGTGGCTGGTGGAAGTGGACATTCCCTTACATAATGTCCCAATTGTTGGAAATTGTGACATACCACTAGTACTCTACCTTGTCAGAAACCTCCTTGGGCTCGTCCGCCACCTCTGTATCTTGCTCGATCTCCTCTCGGTGCATTATACTGAGGCGCCTGATTATACTATGCAGTATTGTACTGAGGTTGTGCCGTGTTGTACTGCAGTTGCATGTTATTGTATGGTTGCTAAGCAATATTATATTGTTGCTGCGCAGTGTTGTATGGAGCTGGAACTTGATTAAAATGTGGTGCGGCTTGCCCAGTCATCATTTCTTCCTACACTCTATATGTGTCTGATGTCCTTTCTCGCATCAACTCCATAATTGTACAATCTTTTTCATCGTGGGCCACTGACTTGCAAAAGGTGCAATATGAGCTCTTCGGGATTGTCTAGTATTTTTGCATCATCATGCAGTGATAAGGGTCATGACTCGGTTTCTTGTAGATTTCGCACCATAGTCCTCCTGTTGGTAATGGATTTGGCATTCCTGTTGCCATATATTGTGCGAATGTTGGACATTCGTTCTTGTGGTGTCCTTTTGTCCTGCATGTAGTACACCAAACAACTTCTCATTTGTCCTTGTTCTTATTTTGGTTCAGATAAAATTTTAAGTTCTTCAAGTCCTCCTTCAGTTATTCGATAGCTGTGTCCATCTACTGATACTGATTTTCTTCTAGTTGTAGGGCTTCCTGCAAAGCCTCTGCCTACGTTTGGAACTTCTACTGTCGCAAAGGGTATTTTAAGTGTGGGAGCAGTGAGTTGACGAATCTTTGATCAACTCCCATAGATAATCTCCTGGTTTCTGTCTTATTTCGATCATCTCATTCATGTACTGATCCTCTGAGCTCGGATTTTGGAACTCATTTATCAGTAAATTCTTAATTTCTTCCAGTGTCCTTGTCATCCCAGGAGCACTGTTTGCATATAAACTCATGTAGCATTCTAGTGTGTGGACTCTCAGCATAATAGATAGCTGCGCAAGTTTGGTATCTTCATCAATGATATGTTTTGCTTCCCGGATCTTTGCACAAATGAACAAATGTTTCTCAGAGTCTTCTGCTACTTCTCCTCAAAATTATGGTAACCTGATGGTGGGATCGTGTTCTGCCATTTTGAATGCTAAACTACTACCTCCACACGGTGTAGATACTTGACTAGTGTGACCTAAACTGGCTCCTCCAGTTGTTGTTCCTTGTGTAGATGTACTTCCTGTTGTCTGACTGCTTCTGAACTTTGGTTATCTAAACGATGGTGTTCTCTTTGGTGTATTAGTCGCACATGGGTTTATGGTTTCCACACTGACATTAATATGGATAGGATGGCTACCTTATCTTCCCATTCTTGGACCTCTCGTCTTCCTCTCATATGTTGTGTGTAGGATTTCCTCAATCTGCTCCATATATTGGAGATCCTCTACCTCTTCCTCATCACTCGCCAAGCCTTCCCTCGCGGCTACGACTCTCTTCTTGGTGTTCACCTTGTAATGGTAGGGCACTCCACTACGTTTCTTTCCATCTTTCGCCATGATCTTCTTGATATGGTCATCATCCATCATGATCAGGTCCAAGGGTTCCTCCTTCTTTCCCTTTCATCATCCATCATGATCAGGTCCAAGGGTTCCTCCTTCTTTCCCTTATCATTTCCTCCTTCCATTTCTCCTCTTTCTATCAGTGCTTCCCCCCTTCCCCCATGCACGCAAGGAAGTTTAGTTGTCTGACTCCTTTGTCATTACACCTTTTTTATATAACAATATCTTAATAGAAGTATACACCGATCGAATGTACCTTCCTCAGGGTCCTCATAAAAACTCTTGCTCTGTTGTGCTGTACGACTTCGCTGTGTCTATTGCAAACTCTGTTATAAAACCTACCACAATACTATCAAGCCAAAAGTCTACTATGCATGTGAATTTGTTGTTCACCTGCTAATGTTTCTTAATCTATATTGGGTTCCACTCTAGCTATCAAATCCAGTTTGTTGCATGGTTATCCTTTAATCTTAGTATCCACTCCTACAATACGTGTGGAAAATCGTAGAAAAAGACTTCATGAAAATCAGTAAACACGTATCTCTCCAGATATTTATGGGGTGTTTCTCTAGGGTTTCTATTGTCTTTCTGTGCAAACTCTATCTCTTTTGTTCTCAACCAGATTTTGATCTCTTCTTTTGTGGGATTCCATGGTCTCAACATCCCCTTCTATTGGCTCATTGCTTTCTTCTTTTCTTCACTCTTTTCTTGGTTGACTTATCTCATCTACTCAACCCTCTCTTGTTCCTATCAATGACAACATAACCATTTGTTGGTTACTTCTCTCCTATACTGTCTAAGTTTATATTGACCCAGGGTTCATGTCTTTCAGGTTTCCAACAAATCCTCTAAAACTATCGGCCCTCCTGGTGAACTAGAAGGAAACATAACACATAGAATGCACTGCGCAGTCTCACCCGAGATAGCTTTAATGGGTGGTTGTAAGACTCAGATGTTTACAACTTAGGATTGAGTATGAGATATAAGATCTAACCATTGCACCATTATTATCACCTGTAAATGAAACATACTGTTATCCATGATTATGTAGTAAATCCAGTAGCTTATCCCCTCAATATCACAACAATATTTAAACAAGCAATATAATAACCCATTCATTCAACATAATAATAACTACTGACGACAATAAATATATGCATGCATTCATCACATAACACATATTTTACCATGGTTCAGCCCCTCCTGGGCTACGTCCACAAATATTTGGCTCTTGGCTCTTTTATTATGGTATTTTTGTATCTACAATGCCGCGTGCTTTACAATCCTCCACAGTCGAGTAAGATCTGTGTGAGATGCACTAGATCACACCAGGATCCCTAGCCTGCAATCTAACCCTCAATATCTACCCTCCCTTAGTTTCCCTCTCGCTCAACAGCTTAAGCTCAACATCTTATGCAAAATAGTTCATATAGAAAAAACCCTTACATATCGCATCAACTCATGCGTAACTACTATAGAAACAATAATCCAATAACAACAACCCAAACTTGAACCCTCTATAATACCTCAATATCTATATTTATACATTTATGGCTCTTCATCCATTACAATACCTTACCAAAACCCTAACCATACCATCGTTAGGTCTTCCTACCATGTATGCGTGTTGTTCTTCCTTCCATCTGTTGCCTTCCTTGCATGTGTGCATGTTGTGCTTCCTTCCAGCTGTCACTTTCCTCATGCATGCTTTCTTTCCCCAAAAATGCCTTGCTTTTAGGTTTACCAACCCTCTGACATACATCACATCTCTGGCAGTAGTCCTTTGCATCTCTGTGAACATTCGACCACCATAGTCTTGCGCGCAATACCTTCTGTGCGGTAGCTTTTCCTCCATAATGTCCTCCTATTATTCCCTCATGGGCCTCTACTAAAATCCTAGGTCTTTCAAATTCTAATACACATCTTCTCAAGATGCTATCCACACCCATCTTATATAAGTGTCTTGCAATAAATTGATAGTATGTAGCTTGGACTACCAGATTTTTCTTCTATGCAGTGTTGAATTCTTGTGGCCCGGTCCCTGTACTCAAGTATTGAATGATGCCAGCAAAGTATTCATCAACTACTTGGACTAAAAATGACTGTGCATCATGGAATTTGTCCTCTAAGTTCGTATGTTCCTCTGCATTAATGATCCTTGATATTTGATAAGGTCCTGCATTCAAATTACCCGTCTTGACTATTAATTCAAAGTCAAATTCCTGGAACAACAGTAACCATCTACACATCCTCCCCCCCCAACATTGGTTTATTGACTAGGTATTTGAGGGATGAATGATCTGTAAACGTCTTGAAATTTTTTCCCAGAAAGTAATGTATGAACTTCTGGAGTGCATAGACCATAGCTAGGCCTTCTATTTCTGTGGTATTGTAATTCTGCTCTGACTCTGACAATTTTCTTCTAGCAAATTCTATTGGATGGTCTAATTCCCCTATTCCTGGCTACACCAGAATAGCACCAAGTGCTATAGATGATGCATCTACATGCACATGAAATGTATTTTCTCAATTTGGGAATACTAGTATTGGTGTTGTTACCATCTTCTCTTTTAGAGTGTCCAATCCTCGCTGACAGTTCTCATTCCACTGAAATTTGCTATCTTTCCTTAATAGTTTCTCCATTGGTGGAGTGATCTAAGCATATTCTTTTATGAATATCCTGTAGTATCCTATGTGTCCCAATGTTTCTCTCAATTGGTATACTGACTTTGGTGATGGTAGATTAACAATCACTGCAATCATGGTAGGATCTACTAGCAAGCCTTGTTTGCACACTATATGGCCCAATAGTATCCCAAAAGGTGCCCCAAAGATATAATTCTTGATATTTAGTGATATCAGACACTGCTTGCATATTTATAACATCATCCTTAACACCTCTACATGGTCCTTTAATAGACTATATTCTGTCCAATCATCCAGGTATACTTCTAAAAACTGATGGATGAATTATTTAAAAGCAGCTATGACTACTCTTGAGAATATAGATGGTGCATTCTTTATCCCAAAAGGCATGAATGTGTATTGGTAGGATCTCAATTCTATGGAAAAAGTGGTCTTGTAGTTGTCTTCTGGGGATATCTTTATTTGATGGTAACATGAGAGTCCATCTGTGAATGAGTATGCTTCTTGGCCTCCTACATTCTCCAATACCTCATCTGTGAATGAGGTAGGGAAAGGGTCATGAAGGAAAGCATCATTAAACTTCCTCAAGTTGACACATATCCTTATCCCTCCCAACTTATTCTCTTGAACTACCATAGGGCTTACCCATTTAGATTCCTCCATTGGTTCTATGATTCTAGCCTCCAACATCCTCTCAATTTCTTCTTTTACTTTTTTCTTATATATTGGGTTCAGTCTATATGGTCATTGTATGAATGATCTAGCCTCATATTTGAGAGGCATATTTGTCTCTCCGAGCTCTCCTTCTATGCCTTTCATTTCTGTAAAGGTTGGGAACAATTCACTGCACTCACACAATAAATCTGTTATGCTTTCTACTGTTTGCTCATCCCAGTAGTCTCCAATGCTGGCTATTTTGGGATTTTCAATTGTCCCAATGTTAACTTTATTCACCTTGATTAGCACAACAAACATTTATGATTCCATAGGTGGGACTTCCACCTCTCTTTCACCTTCATCTTCTGTAATCTGAATGTTGCGCGGGTCTTCTTCATCTAGTGCTTCTTCCCGCACATGGTAGCATGGCAATAATTCTTTCACTATTTGTCTATTCTTCTGTTGATATTTTGTCATAAGTTCAACTTATGGTTCCTTAATGGATATCACCCCTCTAATTTGTTTGAGTGTTGAATCTATGTTGGGGTTATCATGTTCAAATGAGAAAGTAACTGTAAAGCTCTGCCGTAACACTGTCCATTATGCAGTTCCTCTACATAGTTCCTAGTCCAATTTTCTAGGATTCCTTCTAGTGTATGAATAAAGTGATGAGGCCATTATACTAGTGGTGTAATCGTCCATAATGTTAAGCAATTATCCAAGTGTTCCAGAGGTGACCCTTGTCCATCATATCTTTTCATCAATATGATCTTCTTCTCTACGCCAAACCTAATGCATAGTAATCGTTTGCATTGGTATGAGTCCCTAATGGTCTCTTTGTGCACACCCCACCATCTTACAGGTGATTCCTTGAGTGCTATGTCTAGATATAAGAGCCTTTGGTTTGGTAACACTTCATATTCGTATCTTGTTAGGAATTCTTCTAAGTTTTTCACCCCATGAAAGCTAGGAGGTTCTCTTATCTCTGTACCTACCCATCTACTGCGCAGTCTATTCTTGCACATATTCTTATGGAGACTTCATGTAATCTCTGCTGCCAATTTTCTAACCCTGTATCTAAGTCTGATGCACATGACGTGATACTTCTCCAACTGAGTACCCCATCTACAGTTGGATTCACATAGTCTTCTTCTCACGCGATGGTTCTGTACAACTAGTTAATTTCCTCAAGGTCTAAGCAAGTGGGTTCTACAAACCTTTCTCCTTCTTATGGATCTAATGGCGCAATGACTCTGTACTCTCCTGAAACAAATTTCATCTTCCTCATATTCAAATTTATTATGGCATGATTATCAAATTCCCAATCCAGGCCAAGCAATGTTGGATAACGTGTTGTGCCATCCACTATTTATATTATTTCGAAGTCTGTCTTGGTGCGTACTCCATATAGATCTACTATCACACCCTTTAACCTTCCAATTGGTAGAACTCTGTGTTGATTTGCTAATTTCAAATGAACCGGTGAATATCCTAATGTGGGCTCTCCCATACATTTCCATGTCTTCTTGGGTAAAACATTCACCTCAGAGCCTAAATCTAGTATGATGTCCCCCATATTGAAATCTCCAATGTTAGCATTTAATCTAAATTACGTGCTTGTCCTCCTTCTTGTATGCAGGTGATTGACTGTTTTCTGTTATAGTTTTCCTTCTACCTTTGAGTTACATATTTATAGTATATTTTTCAAAATATTAACAGATGATTGGTCATTTAACAGCTTAACACAGTATTGCAGAAAATCATTTATGGTACTTACTTTTCCTAGAGGTTGCACTTCATTAGTATGATCCATTCATGAATACATCTCATATGTTGGTCCATCCTGAGTATGATGTATAGTTGATGTAGATGCAATGTATGGATTCAATAATTATTGTCTGGATTGCATGAATATCCCCTTTTCATTTTGCGCATCAAACTGCTTCTGTGGTTTGGAATTCTTCTTCACCCATTGGTGTTGTGATGGATCTTGTCTTACCACATCATTTCCTATCTTAGCTCCTCCACGCATAACTGTGTTGATATTTATTCCATCCTCCCTTGCTTCTGCATATATCCACTGAACATTCTGATTTTTCTAATTTCTCTTTTCTTGGATCTTCCCCAAGAATGTTAGACAATCTTCTATGTCATGATCTGATGCGCGACAATACATACATGTCGCAGGTGGAAGTGGACATTCTCTTGCATACTGTCCTGGTTGTTGATAGTTATGACAGACCACCAGTCCTCTGCCTCTTCCAAAGCCTCCTCTTCCTCGCCCTCCACCTTTGTAGCCAACTCGATATCCTCACGGTGCATTGTACTAGGGCGCCTGGTTATACTGCACATGATTATATTGTGTCTGCGCGGTATTGTACTACGGTTGCACAGTGTTATATTGCTATGGCACAATGTTATATGGGTTTGGTTCTTGGTTAAACTGTGGTGCAAATTTCCTTGTTATCATCTCTTCCTACACCCTATAGGTATCTAATGTTCATTCTATCATCAACTCCATTGTCCTGCAATCTTTGTCATCATGGCCTACTAACTTGCAAAAGTTGCAATATGAACTCTTAGGCATCATATGGTATTTATTCATCATTGGAAAGTGATATGGATCATTCCCCTGTGTCTTACAGATATCACACCATAGTCCTCCTGATGGAAAAGGGTTTGGCAGTCCTGTTTCCATGTACTATGCGAATGTTGGGAATTCATTCTTGTGGTGTCCTTCTATCCTACATGTGGTACACCAAAAAACTTCTCTTTTGTCCTTACCCTTGTTCTTGTTTAGTTGAAATGTTAAGTTCTTCAGATCCTCCTTCATATCCTCTATGGATGGATCTATCTTCTGATATTGGTTCTCTTCCAATTGTAGGGCTACTTGTAGAGCCTCGACCTGCATTTGAAACTTCTTCTGTCTCAAAGGGAATTTCAAATGTGGTAGCAGTGAGTTGACAAATGAATGCCTATGTTGCATATCTAACATGACATACTTTATCTTTCCCTTCAATTGTTTGAATCTTTGGTCAATATCCCACACAAATTCTCCTGGTTTCTTTCTAATCTCTATCATATCATTCATGTATTGATCTTCTAAGCTAAGCTTATGGAATTCATTTATCAATAGTTCATTGATATCCATAATCGTTCTGGTTGTCCCTGGAGGAATGTTTGCGGATAAGCTCATGTACCAATCCAATGCACGGTCTCTTAGTGTGATGGCTCACTATGCAAGTTTAGTGTCCTCATCCATGATTATTTTTTGCTTCCCATATATTTTCACAAACGAAAAAGTGCTTCTCATGGTCCTCCAATGCCTCTCCCTTGAATTATGGTAATTTGATGGTGGGATCATGTCCTACCATCCTAAATGCTAAACTACTACCTCCACTCAAGTTAGATACTTGGCTACCACTTCCTAAACTGGCTCCTCCAGTTGTTTCTCCTTGACTAGATGTACTTCCTATTGTCTTCCTTCCGAAATTTGGTTGTCTAAATGGTGGTGTTATTATTGGTGTATTAGTCACACATGCATTTATGGGTTCCACACTGACACTAATATGGATAGGAATGTTGCCTTCTGTTCCTATTCTTGGACCTTTTTTCTTCCTTTCATATGTTGTGCATAGGTTTTCATCAATCTGCTCCACAAATCGAAGATCCTCTACCTCTTTTTCATCACTTGCCAAGCCTTCCCTCACATCTATGACTCTCTTCTTGTTGTTCATATTGTATTGGTAGGGTACTCCACTGCGCGTTCTTCCAACTGTTGCCATGATCTTCTTGATCTGGTCTTCCTCCATCATTATTGGATCCAAGTCCTCCTCCTTATTTCCTCTATCCCTTTCTTCCTCCATTTTCCGTCTCTTTTCAGTGCTTCCCCCCTTCCCCCATGCACGTAGGTAAGTTTAGTTTTCTAAGGCCATTGTCATTACACCCTTGTTATATAGTAATATCTTAATGGAAGTATAAAATGATTTGATGTACCTACCTCAAGGTCCCTTCAGGAACTCTTTCTCTGCTACACTGTAAAATTTCGCAATATCTACTGCAAACTCTGAGATGAATCCTGCAACAATGTTGTCTAAACAGAAATATACTACGCACATAAATTTATTTTCAACTTGTTGTAAGTGTGTGATCTCTGTAGGATTCCACTCTATTTATATGATCTGGTTTGTAGGGTGGTTTTATTTCAACTTCAATATAGACTCCTGCAACACATGTGGGAAATCACAAAAAAATACTTCATGCAAGTTGTTGAATACATACTTGTACAAGTATTTATGCGGTGTTAAGTTTGGGTTTCTGTTATATTTTTGTGCAAACTTCAGTTCCTTTATTTTCAACCAGATCTCAATCTCTGCCTTCGTTGGGTTCCACAGTCTCAATATCCCCTTTTATATTCTCATGTTTTTCTCGCCAGATCTGATATTCTCTTTACGCTTCTTCAACAATCTTAATCACTCAATCCCATTCTATTCCAACCAACAACATAACCATTTTTTAGTTCTAAACTATTTTATCTACTATGATCTTACCCTATCATACGTTGACCCAGGTTCAGGTTTAACAAGCTCCCAACAAAATCCCTCTAAAACTATCGACCCTCCTGATAAACCAGAATGCAATGCAGTACACAAGGGGCACTGTGCAGTCTCACTCGAGATATTTCTATGGGTGGCTACAATGCTCAGATGATTGCAACCTAGGAATGCGTGGGGATCTATTGTTGTACCTTGCGATCTTCATTTATTTAATCTAATCATTTTAATTAACCAGTCGTTCTTACTCATGCATGCGAAATATCATATCTAACTAGTTCCTTCAATTAATTATCAAGCACTTAATCATTAACAACAATGGAAATGCATAATATTCGGTCACATAACACCAGTTCTACCATGGTTCACCCCCTCCTGGGTTACATCCACCAAGATTTGGCTCTCAAGTCTTTTATTATGTCTCAACAATATATTGCGCCGCACGCTATTACAGTCTTGGATATTACAATCTTCACAAGCTTCTTGATCCCTGTGAGGCTAACTAGATCACACCAGGCTCCTAAACCTATGATCTAACCCTCGGGATAGAGTTGCTTGACTCTTCTCTAGATCACCATCTTACAAAAGGATACAGTTCTATCCTTTCTCACATTTCTCTCCCTCTCTTGGTCTCCCTCTGTATCCCCCTCCTAGACCTCCTAGGTGCTACCTATACATACTCTTGGCTTATCAACCATTACAATATCATGCAAAAACCTTAACCCTAATGTAGTTAGGCCTCCCTTGCATGCACGCCTCACATGCTTCCTTCAAATCTGCTTCTTTTCCTTCCAGCTTTCTTTTCTTTCCACTTCATGATTTTCTCTCAAAAAATGGCCTTTTTCCCAAAAATGGGCCTTCACCCAATAATACTCTCTAGTACCTGGGTAGTTGGGTAGTACAACTAAGGCAACGGTCTAGCCTCCTTAGTTGGTGCCCTAAGATATTGGGCCAGGTAATACCGTTGGACCCCACACATATATCAGCGAGCTATAACACAAATAAAACCCTTGTCTGTAGAACCCTTGAATACCCTAACCCTTGGGAAGGAAACTGAAACAAAACAGACAAGTCCTATTACCGCGCAACTGTGCCTCCTACATTCTGGTTGCAAAATTACTACATATTTCTTCCTGTTAAGAATTTGGGCATTTCAACATTGCGATATTCTTCAACTCAGAGTGTAACTCTGCATGAGTAAAAAAAAAAAAGTATAGTGGTCCCGATAGCACACTTATTTGGGATCTATCCCATTGGATTCCCCTTTTTTCCCTGATCGTAGTCGTACCTTTCATTTTTAAGCCTTTTTGTTTTTTCAGTGGACCTGACCCCTTCCCATCTTCCCTATTTTTTTTCCTATCCCATTATATTCCCCTTCTCACCTTGATCATCATGGTACCTATCACTTATAAGTCCTTTTTTGTGGTCCCACCCACCCATTTTCCCTTACCCGTACTCCCCCTCTCCAAATGGCCAACACTCGCAACCAATACCTGCAAGCTTCCATCAATCAAGCAAAGGAATCCATCTAACAAGTGACATTTGAGATTGGCTCTACCAATTCCCACCTTGCACAATTTGAGACCCAAGTCCAACAAAAATTTGACACCATGGAGGCCAAATTCATGAACCAATTTAACACCCTCCAGTCTACTATCAACCAATTGTTCAACCGCACTCCGGGTCCTTCATCCTCAGACCAACTAGATGCTGTTGATTTCTCTCATTCTCTACATTTTCAATCCAAATCCTTTCATCGTGACCCCCATATTCCCCATGTTGAGGTCAATAAATTTGATGGCTCCGATCCCACGTGTCGGGTCACTCAAATGGAGCATTATTTTTCTCTGCATGGTATTACTGATGAGTTGGAAAAATTTCACTATGTTTTCCTCTATATAGATCCGGAATGATGGAAATGGTGGAAATAGAATAAAAAATCATGTCAGGGGTATATTGGATGGACTCAGTTTGTTGCAGAGATCTATGACCGCTTTGACATTGATACCCACTATCTCGAGCATTTGAACAAGTTGAAACAATCAAGCATAGTGGAAGACTTTATAACTTCTTTTGAACATTTGACCTTTCTAATCAAGGGAGTGTCATATGCGTTCTTCTGTGAATGATTTATCAATGGCCTAAAGTATGAAATCTGATCCGAGGTTCTCATGGCTCACCCTCAGACTTGGTTGGAAGCTACTAAACATGCCAAAGAAGCCCAACAGGTTGTTTTTTCCCAAAACAAAAAACCCTCTTTTGTTTCTCTCCCTCGACCCATAAATTCTAACCCCCCTTCCAATCCCCTTAAGGTCTAGAAATTAACTAGGGCTCAAATGGATGAATGCCAACTGAAGTGTCTTTTCTATAATTGTGATGAAAAATATTTTTCGGGGCACAAGTGTAAGGAACAATTTTTTTTTATGGCCATTTCAAAGATGTTCCTAAAGAAGATGTGACAATTCCCCTTGTTGAAGAGCCTTCCCTTCTTGATGCTACCTAGGAGCTCGATGACCCAGTCATTTCCTTGCATGCCCTCACTGACTTCTCTTCTCCACAAACCCTCAAGATCATTGGCTATATTAATCATAGGAAAGTGATCATCCTTATTGACAGTGGTAGCATCCACAATTTTATTCATTGTCACATTGCCCAGGAAACCAATCGCTATATTCGTGCTGTCAAAAATTTTCAAATCATGATAGCCAATGGTGGGCCCATGAAATGTGGTGGGCATTGTGAAAATGTACGTCTTCAAATTGGACATTACCACTTGAAATCTCATATGTTTTCCATTGACATGGGTGGTTGTGACATTGTGTTAGGTGCTTAATGGTTACACTCTTTGGGTCCCATTCTTATAGGATTTAAGGAATTAACCATGCAATTCCAATAGGAGGGACAAAGGTATCAATTCCAAGGTCTCATAGTTTGTTCTCCTGAGATCATCAGTTCCCATCGCATGGAAAAGCTTCTCAATAAAGGCCACTCTGGTATTATTTCTCAACTCCATTCCATTCAAGCGGTTGAGACACCCTCTGTGCATCCTGACCTCCAAGCTATCCTCTCCAAACATCAAGCTATTTTTTCCACTCCTTGGGGACTTCCACCTTCTCGTAGTGTTCATGATGATTCCATCCCCCTTGTTCTTGACAATATTCCTCCCAATGTTCTCCCTTATCATCATCCATTTTCCCAAAAGAATGAAATTAAGAAAATAGTGCAGGAATTTCTCCAAGCGGGTGTTATCCGCCCCAGTACCAGCCCTTATTATTCTCCTATGGTCATGGTACTCAATAAACAAGGTACTTGACACATGTGTCCTGACTTTCGTTCCCTCAATAAACTCACCATCAACGAAAAGTTAACCATTCTTGTCATTGACGATCTCTTGGATGAGTTGACTAGGGATAAATACTTCACTAAACTTGATCTGCATTTTGGCTACCATGAGATATGTATGCAAGAAGCTGGAATCCCCAAGATTTCCTTTCGAACTCATGAGGGTCACTATGAGTTCTTGTCATGCATTTTGGCTTGTGTAATTCCCCCTCCACCTTCCAAAGCCTCATGAATCATGTCTTCTGTCCTTTTCTCCATCATTTTTTCTTAGTTTTCTTTGATGATATTCTCATCTGTAGTAAAACTTGGAAATCACATCTTGTCCATGTTGATCAAGTTCTCCATCTACTCTCTCAACACCAAATTTTCTTCAAACACTCTAAATGTGCCTTTGGTGCCTCAAAAGTCGAGTACTTGGGTCACATTGTTGGAAAGGCTGGTGTCTAGGTGGATCCTAAGAAGATTGAAGCAATTCAAGATTGGCATTTCCCCAAGGCTATCAAAATCTTGCGTGGTTTTATGGGTTTAACAAGCTATTATTGCAAGCTTGTTAGAAATTATGGAAATATTGTGGCACCTCTCATTGCTCTCCTTAAAAATAATTATTTCACTTGGAATTCTACAACTGATCAGGCCTTTGAAGCCTTGAAGGAGACTATGTGCACTACTTCGGTCTTGGCCCTTCCTGATTTCACAAAGACCTTTGTCCTGGAATGTGATGCTTCCGGGAGAGGAATTGGAG
>CBVK0101940684.1:0-14200 GCA_900067695.1 Picea abies
GAGGTTTTCCAGAGCAGCAGGTTAGGGCTGTACTCACCTGATTTGTACAGTAACAGAAGTGGCCATACCAGGCTGTACAGGACAGCAGAAGGAGGCCGTACTGGCTGCAAGAAACTGGGCTGAACAGTACTCTGTAGAACCGGAGTCCGCATAAGGTATTGGGGAGGATGACCCCTGAGGAGGCATTCACGGGGAAAAGACCAGAGGTTAGTCACATACGCATCTTTGGGTGCTTGGTCTACTGCCATGTTCCGGCAGAGAGGACCAAGCTCGAGCCTACTACAGAGAAGGGCATCCTTGTTGGATACATCGAGACCTCCAAGGCCTACAATGTCTACATTCCTGCACTCAAGAGGACAATGGTTAGGAGGGACGTGAGATTTGAGGAGGACAGGGCTTACAGGAAGTCCTATGGACAGATGCTAGTTGATGAGCAGTGTCATGAGCAGAGTCAAGAGCAGAGTGCTCCTAAGGAGGAGGTTAGACAGCCATTACAGACTACATGTCCCCAGACTTCTATACAGGTTGGGCAGCAACAACAACAACAGAGTGAGCAGGGTGTGCAACATGATGAGGAGCAGGATGCTCAGTTTACTCCGGCCGAGTCCTCTAGTAGGAGGAGGCTGAAGTGGGCTGAATGCACATTGAGAGAGGCTCAGGAGCAGGTAGAGCCTCCCCAGACATCAATTAGGATGAGTAGGGCGCCACAAAGGTTTTCCGGTTACATGGATCTTATGAGCGAGTTGATAGAGGTTGAGCCTTCTAGTTTTCAGGAGGCATCCGAGCAGTAGGTGTGGAGAGATGCCATGACGGAGGAATACTCTTCCATCATGAAGAACGATGTGTGGGAGGTTGTGCCCCGGTCAGAGGGAAAATCGATGGTTGGCTCTAGATGGATCTATAAGATCAAACATGCAGCTGATGGGAGTGTGGACAAGTTCAAAAGCTCATTTTGTGGCTAAGGGATTCTCACATAAGGAATTCATTGAATTTAGTCAGACATTTTCACCCGTGGCAAGGTATTCTTCTATCAAGGTCATGATATCCATTCCAGCTGAGTTGGGATAATAGATCCACTAGATGGATGTCAAGAAAATGTTTCTTAATGGAATGATAGAGGAGGAGATATACATAGAGCAGCCAGGGGTTTGAGGTGCACAACAAGGCATCTCATATTCGCAGGTTGAGGAGAGTGCTATATGGGCTCAAGCAAGCACCACGTACCTGGTACAACAAGATCAACAGTTATTTGCTTGGGATGGGCTTCACGAAGAGTGAGGCTGACTCCGACCTCTACTACATCTTGGTTAAGGGGGAGCCACTCATTCCTGTATTATATGTGGATGACTTGTTTCTGATAGGATCAAAGAAGCTCATAGAGGATTGCAAGAGAGATCTTGTTGTTGAGTTTGAGATGAAGAACTTGGGTTTGATGCATTATTTTCTTGGATTGGAGGTGTGGCAGAAGGATGGGAAGATTTTCCTTTGACAAGGGAAATATGTTGTGGAGATCCTGAAGCGGTTTGGCATGCGAGATTGCAGGCCTATGAAACCACCCATGGTTGCTAACTGGAAGAAGATAGATGCTTCCAAGTCAGAGGGAGTAGATGCCACTCTCTACAGGCAGATCATTGGCTCTCTTATGTAGCTGACTAACACTAGACCAGATTTGTGTTTTGTTGTCAATACACTTAGTCAATTCATGGTAGAGCCTAAGCGTGTACACTAGGTGGCAGCTAAACATGTGTTGAGGTATCTGCATGGGACAGTGAAGTTTGGTTTTAGCTATATCCAAGGGGATGGAGTGAAGCTTGTGGGTTATTCAGATGCAGATTGGGCATGCAATAGTGTGGACAGAAAGAACATATCAAGCTGTTGTTTCAGCTTGGGTTCAAGGGCTATTTCTTGGTTCAACAGGAAGCATAAATCAATTGCTTTGAGCTTTGCAGAGGCTAAATACATGCAACCAACTTGGCATCATGTGAGGCCATTTGGCTTCGAAAGCTACTCATGGGCTTGTTTGATCAAGTGTAGGACACAACAACGATTCACTGTGACAATCAGAGTTGCATCAAGCTCTCTGAAAATCCGGTGTTTCATGATAAGTCCAAACACATTGAGATAAGGTACCATTTCATTCAGGACTGTGTGCAGAAAGGTTCTATAAAGCTATAGTACGTGCCAATTGGTGAGCAAATTACAGACATACTCACAAAACCTTTGGTGAAAGGAAAATTTCTCTATTTCAGGGACAAGTTGCGGGTTGTACAGAACATCGTCCTCGCTAAAAGGGAGTGTTAATTTTTCATGTAGCAATAGAAGATGTTCCCACATGCCTAATGCCCAAAGGCATGTGTGGGACCTTAATTTAACCCATATCAACCTTAGAAATTAGCCTAAGTTCTACTTAAGAAACTTCAGCCCAAAAGTCTATTGTAAGTGGATTGTGGGGCCCTGTCAAGGGGAGGGGGGTTGCTCAACCTTAGTGCTAAGTGGGGCCTTGCCTTGAGCAGTGAACCCCTGAGTGTTATGTGGGGTCCAAAGAGAGGGGGTGTCTCAATCTGGGCCCTTGGATCTTTTGTTGGGTGTTGATCCCAAGGAAACAAGGAGGGGGGCTAGGGTATAGGGAGGCTCAGGGTGTTGGGCTGCTCATTCAGTCATGTGAATGAGTAAGAGAGGAGAGGGAGTTGGGCAGAGAGAAGTGAAGGAAGGAGTTGTTGAAGAGGGTGTGTACTGGAGCTGAGCTAGGGCAGCCATAGGAGGCCATTCCAAGACCATATTGTGCAGCATAGAGAGGACAACTTCGTCACTATTTTCAACAACAACATGATAGCAAAGTTTTGAGTTTATTGGGTTGAGAACAAAGGCTGCATTAGAGGTTTTCCAGAGTAGCAGATTAGGCTTGTACTCACCTGACTTGTACAACAACAAAAGTGGCCATACCAGGCCATATAGGACAACAGAAGGAGGCCAAATTGGCTGCAAGAACTTGGGTTGAACAACATTCTCTTTGCTGGTCTAGACTTGAGGAAATTCTTCTCTGTACTGTAAGGAATTTCTGTTACAAAATTATACCACTGTAACTTCTCTGAGATCCCAATAAAGCTCCCCTCTTAGCTCGTTTTCCCCACACTGGGGTTTCCAAGGTACCTACGGTGTCATTGTGTGTGCTTGTTTTAATATTTCCATTGTACATGCATGTATACTCAACAAGTATATCTTTAGCATATATCTGACTTAAATTTCTGAACTGAATTTAATTTATGGGTTGTTATCTATTGGTTGGGTTATCATAGTTTTTGATGGGTATTAAAGGTTTTACATTAAACCCTCATGGAAAAGGACATCCACCTTGGAAAACTCTTCATTGCACATTATTTTATGGCATTGATGAGGATGTCCACCTTGGCAAATGCCACACATGCCTTGAGGATGTTCTTTATGGTTTCATGCCCCACTTGGAGGAGGATGTCCACTTAAGGAGGTTGCTTACACACATCTATTGGAGGATGTCTCATCTTAGAGCCACACGTGCCACCTCATGAGGATTATTACTTGGTCTTTGCATACTTTGAGGAGGACATCTCACCTTGAAGACCTACATGTCCACTTTTTCAGGGTTTTTATTTCGACGTTTCACCTTGAGACATTGGATCTTTGACATATATTATGCGCTCTTTGATGGAGATGTCTCTTAAATGCCACACATGCCTTGAGGATGCTCTTTATGGTTTCATGCCCCACTTGGAGGAGGATGTCCACTTAAGGAGGTTGCTTACACACATCTATTGGAGGATGTCTCATCTTAGAGCTACACGTGCCACCTCATGAGGATTATTACTTGGTCTTTGCATACTTTGAGGAGGACATCTCACCTTAAAGACCTACATGTCCACTTTTTCAGGGTTTTTATTTCGACGTTTCACCTTGGAGAGTTAAACATCCACATTGGAGAAGATCTAAGTGGTTTCAAACCCTAGATCTAGGGTTTTTATTGCCAATCTTTAGAACTTGGTTATGGATTGCTACACTTGGAGGCCTTTGGAGGCAATCTTTAGAACTTGGTTATGGATTGCTACACTTGGAGGCCTTTGGAGGCTAGACATTGGATCTTTGACATATATTATGCGCTCTTTGATGGAGACGTCCCAATTTCATGGGACTATTTTGGTTGGAGGTGTGGTTTGACCACCTTGTTATGTTATGTTTGATTGGTTAGTAGTTGGAGGACACTATTTTTTTACTCTTCCCTAAGCTAGATCTAGGATTTTGACCTCGGGTATTATTATGTTATTGTAGATGAAGATGGAGCTCAAACCTTTATAAGAGTTTTCTCTCTTCACCATTTCTCATGATTTCATTGTTGGAGTTTCTCCTCCTTAGAGCTTAGTGGGTACATCTTTCTTGGAGCATATGTGATGTGTATGGGTTTTCTCCTTTGAATGTGTGACTTATAGTTATAATGCTTCTAAATTGTTGCTTATGGTTGTAGAGTTGCTAGAACTTGTTTTGTAGGGCCAAGAGAGAAGGGTATACCTACCCTATTGGAAGGGTTTTATGTGAGGAGTTATCTCCCTCTTTTTCCCCTTTGATGTCTTATTCATGAATGTATTAGCTCACTCCTATCATATTCTAGAGTTGTTTCTTGTGATACTTCATTGTGTAGGCCACACCCCTTCAACGATATTTTGATGTGACACATTTAAGGCCCTAGCATTTCTTCACTTCCATTTTCAACAATGTTAAGTTCTTGTGACGTGCATATTATGGTCCTTGTAATTTTAACCCTTTGATGAGCTTGCCCTCTTGACTCCATTTTCCCTTGTTGGATTGGCACTAATCTCTTGATCCCTCCATCACTCTTTCACTTCTTAAAAAACCACAAAAACATCATTTTACTAGAGCTATCTCTTTACATCACCTTTGAGCTTCATTGACTATAGCTCTATTAATCCTACTACTTAGGGATACCCCCTTGAGTTGGAGAAGAGTCAATCTAAAGTGAGAGGATAGATTGCTTAGGTAAGAATGGTGATCATCCTAGTAGTTCCCTCTCAAGTTGCACCTTGTGGATTAGAGATTTTATCATTAAGTTCAAGTGGGAAGGTAACACACCCTACACCAGAGATGGTGCTAGTGGAAAGGCATGATACCATGGAGAAGGTGGTCTCAAGCATAGGGATGCTTGTTATTTGCCTTCTTCTTAGAACACTGAGACGCATAGTGGACTGTCTTGTGATACTTGAAACACTTCACATGATTGAAGTCTGTTTTCCCATGAAGAGATAAACAAGAATGTTCCTTGTGACCCTTCTTGGGTCCTCCCTCCTTTCCTCTTTTTCTCACCCTTTTAATGAGGGCCTAGTGTTCAACTTCATCTTCTCTAGCTATTAATGTTTGTCTCCTTGTTTCTACCTCGACGAAAGCATCTCAAAGCTTCTCAAAGATTGATACATTTTCTTGTGCCTATACCTTGCACAAAGGATTCCTAAAGCTTTGAGAACGTGTTCAATGCAATATGCACCAACTCTACATCTTCGACCTTCATACTAATGGCCATGTGTTGATCTCTTAGTCCAATGATCTCCATAAGATCGCTTGAAACTATGTCTATATTACTCATGTGAGTATGAGTGCATTGGTTCTTCAAGAGAAACTTTCGGGCATGTTGACACTCTGAGACAGAGGTGCCAATGCTGCATACATCTCATATGTTGTCTTCCTCGAAATTTCAAGGATGAAATGGTTCTTCACCGAATCTAGGATGATTCTCTTCGCTTTGGCAAAACTCTCTTGATTGTACTAAGCCATCAATGTTTCCCTTGTAGGGATGGTGATGTTCCCTTCTACTATTTCCCAAAGATCAAGCTCCACCATGAACATCTACAATCTGCACCTTCAAAAAGTGAAGTTGGAGGCACCCTCCAACCTGTCACTTTCTTTGAGCCCTAATGCGAATGCCATTCCCGAAGTGCCTTGAATCACAACTTCAACAAAACAAATGAGCGATAAAAGAGCTCAAATCAGCAACCTATCAAAGGTTATGAAACACCCCAATCTCTAGAGCAACTAGGGCATCGAACCCTAAACTTTTCATAGGTGCTAGTGCCAATCTCTGGCACGGATCTCTCCAATTGTTGGAATCTTCTAGGCATCACGCCCACTGAAATCCTTCAAAAGCTCCCTCCAACAGGAAGCAACTTTCTCCATACACAGATCTTGGAAGACTTCAGATGTAGAACTCTGATATTGTGTGGTAATTTCACATCCACATGATACAAAAATATGCACTCAAAGAATTTCCTACCACTAAAAACTTAAACTCTGGAAACACCAATCCAAACTTTAGATCAGCATTCACAAACATATTGGAAAGAAAACTCATGAATGTAGACATCACATATCAATGGATGGAGATCAGCCCTGCAGACTAGATCTAAGAAATCTGCAGCATCAACGTAGCTAACAGCAAAACAGAGATTTGGAACAGCAAACATTATCTTCTCAGTCTCACAAGCCTTTACTTTCTCTTTCACACTAACTACTCTCTCGTGCACTAATGAAACCCTAACTACTGCAGCCTCCTTCACTTAACCAAAATTGACAAGAGAGATAAAAGCAGCAACAAAACCACTGGCTAATAACAACCCTAGGAGGAGCACCTCATGTACAAGAGAATCTCACCCGAGCAATGAGCCCTATCTATCCCCAAATAGCTCTTACACATCTTTTGCATGAAAGGAATAATCTGGCATGTGTCCTAAGTTAGCTCTCCTTATGTAATGGGCCCTACCCATGCATGTGTAATGAATCTATCATAAATGCATCATCACTGTCTCTGGAATCTGTCTTAAAAAATTGTCATTACTGTCACTGTCATACCTTACACTGACCAAAAATAGCACTGTTAACAGCTAGAGTGATGCGCATCCCCCTCCCACCTCTCATGATCAACTTTCCCCCCTAGGTAAGTAACGGGAAATGCAGTAAGAGCAACAAAATTAACACTCGGCACTTGGTCATTGATGGGATGAACACCCGATCTTTTCAATACGAGAATGAACAAAAAACGTTCGGGAGTGTGGTATTACTAACTTCTACAAAGCATAACCAGTTACCACTTGTTAACTTTAAAATGACGTACACTTGGAAGAGACATTCGTGCAATAAACCAAGCATTCTTTGATGACAATAAACTATACTTATTTCAGGTTATTGTTTACACCACAACTCCTGACTTCTAAGCATTATCCCTATAATGAAAGTTTAGCAGCAGTCTGAATGGCCCAGTCTTTTTGTATTTGGAAAATTTTATCACACTCCTAAATGGAAGATGACCAAATGCAAATCAAGAATTCAACAGTCAATTCCAGCAATGGACCAAGCAAGAAGCAAGACAGGTGCACCGCATGGATTGACATTTCTTCATTATCTCACGGGAATGATAGGTTACATGCATCGCAGTTATGATCAAACATGGTTAGCAGGGCTCGTGGGAATGTAATTTCTCATTTCCATTATTTTCAAGATGAAAAGCAAAACATCACTTCAAAGTTTCAAACACTTATCAAACCAATCAAGAAGAAGCTAAGTTCAAAACTTTTATAGATGGCACCCTTCTAATAATTGAAAATTTACTGTGGTCTGTCATCTTGTGGGCAGAATATCCACACTGCACAGCCTCCCAAGATAGGTAAACTACAGTTCCAAAAGGGATTTAGTCATAAAAAATGATATCCAAATGGAAAATCAAAGTTCTAATCGATGATTCGAAAGAAATGAATCCATGTTGTTAACTCAGCAATTACTGAAGCCCAGATTTTTGAGATGTGGGACTAGATGTTCATAAATCTTGATTAGACCAAACACAGAAATACTGGTCAACTCTGCAAAATTCAGATCATCTGACTGTGGCCATAGCTTTCACTTTCTTCAGTGGCAGAGTCAAATATGAAGAATGTGCAAGTGGAAATAGAAGATCAGAACAGGCAATCTAATCTTTGAGGACGAAAATTTCAATTCCACCCAGCCTTCATAACAGTTTAAATAAAAGAGACCAGTCACTGATGGATAAGGACTTCATCCATACAGTACATACATCTTACCAGAAATTATGGAAATTAAAATAATTTGGCAACACTTTTCGCTAATATGTAAATATTTACAAGATTGTGTTATGGATGGAGAAAGCTAAGCTTGTATTCATGCATTCTTGCATTATGTTACATACATCCTCACCAGCTGCATTCCTGATCTGAATTGTATGACATGCTGGGAGAATTTCAGAATGTTAGGAATTCTTTTTGCATTTTATGTAGTAGACAAAGTTATCATGTTGGAAAATTTAGGTAGTCATCCGAGACACAGTTGCCATGAATATCATACATATATGTTCATCTTCAAAAATGAAAGAAAGCAAGCATTAAGTAACATGGAACTGTATGAAGCAAACAGTCTAACAAGGTTCACTGAAATCAAAAGCTTACAGGGAACCGGCATATAAACTACAAAATAATTGGCAAAGACATTATATAAACACATATATACTTATTCAAATTGCATGATAGCTATATGTACAAGGGAGCCAGATGCAGACATGAGAATTATATTGCAACTGAGACTGTTTAATAATATAGACAAAATTGAGCCCCCGGGGGGCAGCTCAATTGGCAAATGCCGTGAAAATGAAGTTCCATGAGGTTTCGAGTTCAACTCCCCTCGGCTTACATACAATGTGTGCCGCGTAAGGGGCATCGTGGGCACACCTGGAGGTTATAGAGTTAGTGCCCTGCAACAGGTTGCATATGGTTCATAGTCCATTTGCCCTCAAGGGTTCTCTTCATTTCAACCTCGTAGCTTTTCACTTCATTTTCCCATTTAATTTTCAGAAGCAGGTCAAAAATATTCAGAACATTAACTACCTGGAATCACAGTAGAGCTATTAGAAAATGACTGGTTTCATTGACCAAAAAGTGCTCAATGACAAAATCTAAAACTACAATGAACCAGAAACAAAGACCTTTTTCTTTGCTGAAACTATCTCCTGAAGTTCATAAGGCATCAAGGAGTTGGACCTCTGCTGTATAATTTTCACAGCGATCTCAGCTGCTTCTTTTACCATTGGATCCTGTGCTCCGACTACATGCCAAAGTGATACTTGGGATCCATCTGATTTTCATAAAGCATACCCTAGTTTTAATCAGGTGTTTGCATACATAATACAGGTAAAACACACCCCAAACATATTGTATTAAATAGAAAATAGAGTGGATAGAGGAATCTCTGCATATCTTTTAATAAAGCATAAAATGCACAAAGACTAAAATAGAGAAGTTCCAGTAGTAATAGGCGTGAGTAGCAGGCCAGTCTAACAGGGTCAAGTAAAGGATGTCTTACCGTTAGCCAGTGCTGTTACATATATAGCAAGCAGATTGTGTAGTGAATGAAATGCAGGATTACTTGATATTCAACCCGAATCAAAGGATTGGCTGTTTCCCCCAAAAGTAAAAGAATATGAAGTTGGATTATTGAATACAAAGAAAATTTTGAGATCTATCATTAAACAATGGAGGGCAATGCAGGACATGTTACTAATCTATCATAGTGGGGACAAATTTCATACTTAGCGCTCTGATTTACTTCAAACCAGATAGTCTATAACATTGTAAGATGCCACTTCTACAACATTAATCGGTGGCTCAGAAGACATATAGACTTGGATTGTAGTCAATAACAACATCCTAAGCTCATTCATTGGCCACCAATGTTTAGACAATGAACACTAATAGAGTCACATTTTATCAAGGGTAGCTCCTATATGATGCTCATATGAGTAGGGTCTGTCTTTTCTTCAAGGCATACAGAGGCAGACTAATGTGCTTTTATCATTTCAACCAACCCCCTCAGGGAGGTCTGACTTCTCTTAAGGACAAATGACCATGTGGTAATGTTGACATTTTAACAGTATGGGTAGGAACTGGCTTCTCTTCATGGCACATAGAAGCATACTAATGAGCTTTTAGACTGTATAAGTAAGACCCGATTTCTCTTCATGGATCATAGAGGTGGAATAAGAAATTTTACCCTTTTAACACCCCCTTTCAGTAATGTTTATCTTAGTATGTAGATTTCCACTCCACCCCCTGATGATGAGTGGAGAGTCCGCTCACACAGTTTTATCCCGAGAAATTTCTTCTCAAGGTTTATCTTGTCTTCATTCGAATACGCACAAAGTTGTACAAACGAACTTTTATCATTCAACCACCCCCCTTCCAGTAGGGTCTGCCTTCCCTTTAAGGAAGGCAGAGATGTAGCGTTCACCCCTCCCCTTTTTAAAGGCCCATCTTAACTTAAAGGCAAACAAAAGCAAACCAATTGGCCTTCACCATTCAACCTCACCTCTTCACAGCTTTGTTGGTTCCTTTCGAAAAGGTGATTTGGAAAGTGTCTCTACTCACCCGAACAAATATAACCAAATAGACCGCAGAGTCAATGCCAACCTCCCAAGCTGGAATGAGAAGTTGGGTGCCTAAAATGTCTAGAGTTAATTTAATTCTAGCGCAAAATTGAATAGCTAAATGTAGAAATTTCTGGTAGTAAGTCCGTGCAAGGAATGAGTTGCGTTAGAGCTATACCTTTATCAGCATCCAACCGCTTAAACTCCACTAACTGCGTGAAATCGTTCCACGGTACCACCCATACTTTAGCGAAATACAGCCCAGTGGTTCGATGACTATCCAGAGCCTCCATTTGTTCTCGTAGTCTCACCACTTTCGAAAATGCAAGCTGCGCATTCTGGGCGCCCCAAAATCATCACAACACAGAATTTCAGCCGTGTTTTGGCCCAAAATAGCTATTGCCGGTGAAAACCCAAATCTTCTTAAGAATCCTTCAATGTAACAAAATGAAATCATGAAAATGCAATTATCGTAACAATCCAAGAAAGAAATGGGAATCACCATTTCCATATATAAACCACTTGTGACCTCTCTCGTTGTTCAGTCCGTTTCAAATCCTCCCAGACGAGGTGAGGTGGTGTGGTTTTTAAGGCATTCGAAGGCTTTTCAGTATACACGTTTTTATTTTATTTATTTTATTTTTATTTAATATTATTAAATTATAAATGAATAGGCATTATGAATGGTATCTTCGTTTTGAAGGTTAATTCGATTTTTTTTTTTTAAGTATTTCTGTTTAAAGATCCATTGGTATTTCGATTTTCGACTTTTACTGGGCAAAGTGAAAAAGTTATAATCAAAAAGTTAATATAATTTATTCATTGAAATATGAAAGAGTAACAGTGAACTTTAGACAAATTCATTGCCTGTTATATTAAATTGTAAATAGAATGAAATAGTAGTTGATTTTTTATGTAAAATTTTATATCTGAATTTCCCAATGCCCCAAATGACCAAGTAAGGAATATATCTCAATTTTGAAAATTGTATAAACGAGAGTTTGAAATTTTCTTCAATGGAAGAGCAATTCCACTCACCTTCAATTTTCAAAAATTTTATAACTTCAATCTAAATTTTCTGTGTTTTGGGACAGTCCACAAAAAGATAGGTTGTAGTTTTTTCATTCCTTAAACAGATAGACTGCAGACAGAGGGTCCTATACCTCCTCTTTTTTTGTAATTCACCCTAGAGAGAATGCAGTACTTTAAACACATCCACATAAAGCAAATCATCTTCACTGAAATGTTCACTTGCCAGATAGATTTGTACCACCATCTTCTTTCTTCCATATGAATTGTATATAAGATGAACTAATAAGCTAAGTTTGCAATGACTTCACCTATCGATCTGTTCAATGACCAGACGATCTTATCATTTGTTTTTTTTAAGATGGATACCACTGCTCTTTAAAATTGTTACAAAGTTTTCCCATTCAGTTTTGAGGCCATCTGTTAATCCAAGCTGATTAGATTCTAACCAATTTTGTTTTGATCCGGAAAAATCAGGTACAATTGCTTGTGCCATAAGTAAAAATGCTTGCTCTATTTAAGAATTGGATTAGTGGATCTGACAGTTTAAAAGAGGAGTTGCATCCAATAAAAGGATCATGTCCTAATACCACTCGATTACCTGAACCAATCTCCCAGGCTAGCCACCTTTTGACGATCGGGAAAGAGCATATAATTTTTTTCCAAATGATAGAAATTCCCTGGGAAATGTATTCTTCTCTTTGCAACCAGGAAATAATATCAACTCTTTTTAAGTATTTGAAAACTAGAATAGACTGGATCCTATGATTCACACCAAAATTATCTTCTCATTCAAAGATTACTCAGTCAAAGAGGAGGAAGACAGAATGGAATATATTTTAAATCCAATCTTTTTTTATGATACTTCTATTGGTTTTTTTTATGGAACAGCTGATGATAAAGTATGTGGCATTGGAATCTACTTAAAAATCACTGCAGATCACACAGTCAAAGCTCACTTTGCAGGTGGAAATGGAAACAATATGAAGGCTGAACTCCTGGGCTTATGGGGTTTATTATTACTTTCTTTTAAATTCTCCATAAAAAAAATGGTGGTAGCTGGCAATTCCAAAGTCACTATTGATTGGATAAATTCCAAATCCAGTCTGAACCTGATATATCTCAACTACGAAAGCATAAGATAAGTTGTCTAAATGTTAAATTTGAATCTATCAAATTTATGCATGTACATAGACAGTTCAACAAAGTAGCACACATCCTCTCCAAGAAGGCCCTTAAAGAGAGTATTGGTTAGCTCTATTATGAAATACTTGTTGATGGAACTGTTGTCAATGCAGATAAACTTTACATTTATTTGCAGGTGTTATCAATTTTGAGTTTTTTTGTAAATGCCACTATATGTTTTATTTTGTAGTTTTTACTAATTTGCTAAAAATGGGATAGAAAGGAGAGAATACAGATTTATTTTTAATCATTATTTTCTTAATCCTTATGTAACATAAAGTTTCATTTAATTTTAATAAAACAACAGTGAAAATTTAAAATATTTTTATTTTTTATTTTTTAAATATTAATTTTATTTTCAATGATTTTAGAGACTAAGTCAATTCGATAGAACTTCTAGAACACTATTTTTTGAATTTTTTTGTTACATAAACAATATCACTTTCTGTAAATAAAATATTAATTAATTTTTAATATTTTTATTAATCTCTAGTTGTAAGAATATAATTGATTTTTAATATTTTTATTAATCTCTAATGGCAAGAATATAGCTTTGGTCTTCTCGTTATTTTAGATTAATATTCTTAAAATTTTATATAAAAAAAATTAAAGTTCTTTTAAAATGTTATATTAAATAATATAATAAAAAAAAATGAAAAATCTTTCACGGTGGCAGGAGTTGGAGGGATGCTTCCAATTTCTCATGGAGCTTAGGCCAAGCCTCCGACAACTAGGCGGAGGCTTATGCCATGTTACAAGGGATCCATATAACAGGCGCTAATCAGGTTCAACAACTCAACATTCTTGGGGATTAAAAAAATATAATTTCATATATTTAGAGAAAATAATAGATTAGGAGATCAATGTGCAAATAAAGCAATTAAATTGCAAAGAGAGGTTATTCTAATTAATGGGCATTCCTCTTTTAAACCAATTTCAAAATGACTTATGAAAAGCAAGATTTTGTTAGATGTATCAGTGTGGCAATCACATGTGAAATCCAATCTCCTAAGTGCAAAGAGGGGATCTCGCGAGAATTTGTTGTGGGTGTAGATTTTTCGAAAGGAAAATAGAAGAGTCATTTTATAGTTCTTCGGTCCAGTGAAAAGAAAAAGATCCTATTGGCGTGGACCTTCCGACCCGCAGGTTGTGGAGGGTGGCTGCATCATGAGTTTGGTATCAGAGCCCATAAAGGTTCTTTTCTTTCTGTAGTAGAGGAAAAGAGGATTCACCATGCCGCCGAGGAGAAGGGATAGACAAACGCCCAATCCACCAGAGGAGAGGGAAATGCCGACTAGAAGAGGTAGGCAGATGATTGATCCAGTAATGGAGAAAGAAATGCATGATCTATGTGCTAGATTTTAAGACATGGAGACAACACAGAGGTGCACAGTCAGTGCTAAGGATCTTAGTGATTTCAAAATTGAAATTGAGGATGAACATGAAGAAGAAGTGGCAGTCAAAGATGCGGCAAACAAACGCTTGATCAGAGCTATTGCAAGAATGGGTGCAAGAGAGAAAATGGACATT
>CBVK0101940692.1:0-20069 GCA_900067695.1 Picea abies
AAATGCTTGTGTATCTTGTGATTGTGTTTCTCTCAGTGATCCTATCTATGTTATGGTTATCTAGTAAATTGAAAAACAACGAATAATATATATATATATATATATATATATATGTATATTATGAGGAGACAATAACATACATATGCTCTTTTCTTAGGCAACAATAGTGTATGCATTCTGGAAAGTGTTTTTTCACACCTTCTAGCCTCCTGTTAGCCTAGATCTTGCTTCATGGGTTTCTCTTTTTATTCCTTGGTTTTCCTTAAAGTTGTTTACTATCCCATCAAGTTAGTTGAAGTCATTTTTAGAGTAATAACTAATTTTTTTTTTTTTTTTTTTTTTTTTTTTTTTTCCTTTTTAAGTTTTTTTAGTGGCTTCGGAATTGCATAAGTGAAAGAGGAGTCTTGTCCATAGTTTTTTGGGTTTCTTGCTTGTTGTTCGTAGTCATAACTATAACCACAGTTTCTTTCTCTGAGTTCATTCATTCTCATTGCTACATTCTTTTTTTTCAAGCTTAAAAAAGAAAAAGTTTCCTTGTTTAGTTCTCTGTTTGCTTGAATTATTACTTTCGTAGCAAGAAAGAAAAGTCTAGTTTTCTTTTAGATGGGTCTCTTCCTTTTAGTTTGTTATTGTGCATTCATGATTTAAAGAGAAAAAGATATTGCTACAAGCATTTGTCTTCGTTCATCTTTTTCATTTAGAGGTTGTTGTATTTAAGGGCATTTAGGCTTTTGAGTTGTCTAAAGTAGTGAGTCTTTTGTAAAACTAAATCGTAGTTGTGTTTACATATTTGAAAAGAAAAATTGCATCTCAAGGTTACAAGTTTGCATTAGTTATTCATGATTATACTTTTATATTGAAGAATAAACGTGTTTAATGAAATGGAGCCGCATCCTAGAAGGGGTGGGATTTATACCAGTGGTTCATCAAAGCCAATGTGTGAGACTATGTTAGACGTGAACAATCCTGCAAGGGGGGAACTTGTGCATAAGATATTTACATCTAAATTTCTTAGGGAAACCAACCAAAGGACCCCTTCCCAAGGAGATTCTTGTGATTTTCCTTTCTTTGTAAATGTTGGTTCCCCCTTGTTGGTCACTTTGAAAATTCCTAGATTGATTTTGGGGCTATTGGTTTGGTTATGAACCACTCTGAATGTCCTGAATTCTCATGATGCTTCTAAGATAAGCACTTTATGTCATGGGCATCAAATTGATGTCGATACTTTACCTTCTTCATCAACAAAGTATACTCCTCCTTCATCCTCATATCCAGGTGAATGTCTAGCTACTAGTAACTAGAAATCGAAAAGGAATAGAAAGATGAAGAAGCAAAAACAAAGGGAAAAGCAACCATCCTCTGCAATTCATGTTGGGGGAAACAGTCCAATCAGTACAAGTCATACTGTAGATAAAAAACCAACCACTACAATTCATGTTGGGGGGAAACAACAAGCCATTTCAAGTCATGCTGGGAGCGAGAAGCTAGTCATTGCAATCCATACTAGTGATATGCAACTAGAAAATGTGAATCATGTTGGGGGCAAGCTACTAGCCAATGCAAGTAATGTTGGGTGCATTGATACTGCTGAAAAATATAGATGAATAGGATGTAAGACTAAATGCCTTTGTAAAATTTGCAAGGGAGATCACCTTACTCATTTATACCCTACTATTCTCTAGGTACTAAAAGTGTGGTCCCTGTCTAAAGGCCCCTCTGATCCCAAGTCACCTTCAATTTCCCAACAACATATTCAACCATTGGTTAATGAAGTGGTGAAGACAATGAAATCTCCATCCAATCCCACCCTTATTTCTATGGTGATGTGTTTACTAATAATTTTGTCTCATAACCTATTCAGGCAATGGTTCATGAAGTGGTTGCGTCGATACAATATTCAGTTGATCCCACTCTTCTCTTAGAGAATGGCGAGTCTACCAAAGTGATCGCATTGATGCAATATTCGGTCGATCTTATTCTTCTCTTGAAGAGTGACGAGTCTACCAAAGTCATCATGTCAATGCGATTTTCGACCATTCCCACTCTTCTTTTGGGGAGTGATGTGTCTATTGACCATGTCTTTAGCATTTTCAATTTAGTACCTTCTGAACAAGGGGGAATTTGACTCACTTTGAGAAAACTATCACCAAGTCCTATGATGGTTTCCTTTGATTGGAATGATCTTGTTTTTCCTTGCCTTCCTTTTTATACACCTTTCCAAATAAGGGTTGAAGTTAATTTAACAAACATTTACCAATGCATTGTAGGTGGAGGAGGTCCCACAAGCATTTTATCCTCCTCAACATGGAAAGCTTTAGGTTCTCCCAAGATTGTGTCAGCTAATAGTGAGTTGTTGGATTTTGACAAAATTCCTAGTGAATATTTAGGGATTATTCTTTAGTTTCCTATCACATTAGGTGGGAATATTATCATAGTCGATATGATAATGGTGCAAGGCCCATTAAACTTATATACGCTTCTTAGGCGTGATTTTTATATGCTATGAACATTGTGGTGTCTACGCTCTTTCGGGTGATGCATTTCCCTCACAAAGGAAGCATTGTCACTATTGATCAACTTGCATTTGATAATCACCATCCTAATTTGACTCTAGCTCAGCCTACCCCTTTGTATGTTCTTGGTATTCTAGTGGAATCTACCTCGCCATGGGTGAATTATGTAGCATCATATCCTTGGTATTCAATTTCTTCTGAGAAGGAGCCTTTACAATCATGTTTCACTTATCGAGATAAAGTCTCGACAATCAATCAAGTGATTTATCCAATGGGGGAACAAATTCCCTTGTCTCCCCTTATTGGTCTAAGGGACTGTGATTTTCCTCTTGAGTATGATCTCACTGTTTGTGGATCCTCGTGCCTTAGTACTTGCGAGTCTTTGTTGATAGACATAACTTGTGAGTCTTCGTTAATAGATGTCTTCGGCTCTAATAAAAATCTTCATCATTATATAAAATATGGTCAATTGGTGACTTCACCCATGTAGGTCGTCGATCCTCCCAGTTCACATGATTTATTGGATGTGGGATTTCCTTTGCATGAGGCTATCCTTGAAGCCATGATTATGGATGATAGATCATGGGAAGAAATCATCATAGATTGTTCTTTCTTCTCGAGCCAGAAAATTTACAGGTTAACTACCAAAGAAATCCTTGGCATGAGCCTAGCAATGGGCTCTACCTAAAGAAGTAATATGCATAAGTTGGAAGGCTATTTGGTGTTTTGTACCATATTGTACTTTTAAGGTTTGTTGTTTTCAATTTTTGAATTATGAAGCACAAGTTTTTATCATGAGTTTATATATTGGATTTATTAACTTCTGGATGAGTGTTGTTGCTCATATATATGGGACTTTGGAGACATATTCTTTGGAATTTTTTCATCATATCAATCAGTTTTGACAGGGAATGATCTTGAAACGGGAATATAGGTTAGATTTTCCCTCATTTCATTTTGCATTATTAGTTTTTTGGTTCATTTCTCCTTAGGGTTGACCCCAACAAGTTGTGACACGTATCCTTCTTAATGTTTAAAAAGTGTCGTTAATTGTGTGGTAGAGCCCACCTTTCATTCGTGTCCTAGTTAGTGTCTTGCTAGTCATTTGGTGCCCATTCTAAAGTTCTTCATAGGCTTGAGAGACCTATTTATTCCCACCATGACTATATGATGAAGCATCATTTCTTCTTCTAAATATTCTTTTGGATTTCCTAGGTGGGGATCCCTTTGTTGAGTTGTACTATTGCATTGCATTTTCTCGCTTGTGCTTTTGAGCCTAATACCGACTTCAACTTTTTTTTGTAGCATGTCACTTATGCATTCTCTTCATTTGCTAGCCCTTTCATTTATTTCCATTGCAACTTGACACCCTGATCCCTAGAGGAAACATTCCTTTGAGTATCCATATCTAGTATGTGTTCCTCACATTGAGCATAAGTATGTTCGATGCGTTTGGAACTAATTTTCTTTCCCATGATACTTGTTTCCTTCATTGTATTATAGAATTATTTTATTATATTTTAGGCTTTTATAATATAAAAAGACAAAAAAATATAAAATGTGATAAAAAGAGGGGTGGGAAAGAGTCGAGTTCTTCGTTTATCATTGGTAACAGTGCTACATCATGTCACCCTTGAACAAAGCACTAGTTTTGAGTCTCTATCTTGAAAAATTGGGTTTTTTAGTATGGCTTTAGGAAATTGAACCTTGTTTATTGAGTCTTTGCTCATTTGATTGGTTACTCTTCCAATAACTATGGAGAGTCTCTCGACACCTCATGTATCACAAACTTATATCATTGTTCATAATTGATTCCATGTTTTCCAAGTCATTTTTGTGTTGTGCTTATGTTCAAGGAAAGTTTTAGCCCGTGTCGAGCATTCCTCAAATTTTCTGACTTATCATGTTGGCCTTCCTAGTTGTCAAGTCACTCTCAGTATAATCAAGTATATTTTTCCTATAATCATGCGAGTATGGAGATCCTCATTGATTTTTTGTTAGTGGCTCATTTCTTATCGACTACGACACATTGTTTTGAAAATTTGAACTAGAGTAGAACCCTTGGCCTATTTTCATCATTGATAGGTTACCTTGCACTCAACAAATGACATTCAATAAATGGTCACTGATTAAGTGGTTTCCCATCTGTTCAACATAAATACCTCTATTCACACTTTGGGATTTGTATATTACCTTGGATTTCATTTTCCTCATTGGTGGAAATCCTCACCTTTGTCAGTGGTTTTCCTTATTGGTCATTGCTCAAAGGGTCTCTTTTGTGCGTTATTCCATTTGGTGCATGTGAGAAATGTACTCAAATGTGTGTTCTTCTATTTTTTCGTCCCAATCCTTCAAAAGCATTGTCTTTCTGCTTCCTAGTGTTGGATGATGGAGGATGTCTTAATGCCCTCCTTTTAGTTGATCTCTTTCCATCAATTTTGAATCATTTGCTCCGGGATCATGATCTAGAGTCTTTATAATACCTTGGGGCTTGTTGTCATCAACGATAGGATCCCTCGCTATTGATAGTGGGAATACATCAATGTCCCCTGATTGATAGATTCTACAAGTGTTTGACGTCAACTCATTTATTCACACTTGTTAGAATGTAATAGGTACATTGACACCCATTATCATTATCAATGTGTTGTCTCGTATTTTTTAATAGTATACATCAATGATTGGTAATCAAACAGTGTCTCCCGTGTTCGACTTCAGATCATTTATTCACATGGTGTAGCTTTGTATCTTCTAAAATTTGTTTTGAAGACCTCGGGTCTATAGTAGCATCACCTCTTTTATGTTGTTGCTTGAATTGAGTAGGATAATACCACTCACACATATGACATTAATACTTGTCGAAGTTCAATTTACTCATTTCATTGATTCCAAATATCCTCTTGCTTTATTGAGACATAGATCCACTTATTGTGGCTTTGGTCAATTCTAACATGGATCCAATGTGTATTCATATTTTGTGTCCATGATCATTGCTTATATATAATTAATGGATTGGTGGTTTACTTTATTCGATGACTATGCTTTTATACACCCGAGCATGGTTATGCTCGCCTTGGAAAGTGATATATCTCACACTTGATTTCTTACACAGGTGTTGTCCCAATTCGTTGTTTGGTGAACGTTTCCTAGTCCCACTGCATATCTTCCACCAGGATTTTAAAATGTATTTCATCCATCAAATTCCCTTATGAACTCACACATTAGGAGGCAATTGTTATAACATATTTTTCCTCCCCTTATGCTTAAGGTGCATTCATTGGCTCTTATCCCAAATCCAATTGCAGTTAGAGATGAAAATCCCTCTCAAAACTCTTCAAAAATTGTTTTTTGGCAATCTATACACTACTATTGATCTTAAAACATTTGTATACAATACCAATTTCCCTTTGAAAACATGTTTATGCCTCTAGAATGCACTAAAAATTTATAAATGTGCACAAAATGCACCTATTTGGTCATATTTTATGGGGTTTCCAGGTTATTAACCTTCTATTCCCCATGCATAACTACTCCAACCAAATATTCTTGGTATAAATAGAGCCATAAAGTGAAGGAGAGTTGGAATACCTATATGCTATTAAATTTATATTCAAGTCTCCAAGAAGTCATTTCTCGTGTTTTCCAAGTCATTCCCTTTTTCTAAAAACCCGTGTTTCCAACACCCCTTTCTCATACTATCATGTTGGAAGAAAGAGACTCCTCTTTCTCTCACTTGTCTTGAGTTAGGATTGTGGAGGTTAAACTACCTTCAATGGTCCAAGAGGAGGAATCAAGACAATGGTTCCAGGCAGTGCCACAACAAGGGTTGGACAATTTTTTTTCTATATTTTCTGATGTGCATTTTAATAATAAGAGAACTCTCTTATTTCCCTCTCCAAATTAAGTGATATTAATGTATTTCATTATGGTTATATACATGAGTTTGGTAGGAAGTTAACTTATTGATCCAAGTTAGTTAGGATAGTTAGACTTCAATTATTGTAACTACTTTACTTGCTTATTTGCTCTTCTTTGTGTGTAGGTCAGCAAAGAATATACCAAAACGAGAGACCGAAGCGAGGACCTACTTCAAACTTCATTTGTCAAGGTAAGTGGTTTGTAGCCGCTTGGTAGTTACTATATTGTATGTCTCTACTGCTTTTGGTTTGAATTACTCGTTGTGGTGTGACCTTAACCCTAGTCATAGGGGTGAAAATACCATCGCTTATGAACTGTAAGTAGTAATATATCTTTGAAATCAAGAAAATAATAGGATCCCTAACATAAAATCATAGGAGAAATAATTAATAAATTAACCCAAACTTGAACAATGTTGAATTCTATGTCCATTAATTTCTTGTAACGGGATGTTGCGATCAGGCTCTTTCCCAACCTTCATAACCTCAACGAAGTAAGAATAAACTCTTATTGTTTTCCTCAATTCGAGGGTGGCATCGTGGATGTTTTTGGTGGCATCAAGGACTTTCTAGGGTTTTTGAGGGACTAATGGCTTCTATTGCTTCTTTTAGTAGATGCGTCATTGGCCTGCATTTTATTTCATCGTCTTTGATGTCCAATAAATATGTGATGCCATACATTGCAACAGATTTCAACTTCTTTAACATTTCATCTCCAAAATCCACAGGCATTTCTAACACAGATGCATCCGATGACATGTTCATATTCTTGGAGGATGTGGGAAGATTATGATCAACATTAGTCCATTTACCTTTCTTCTCCACAGAGTTGGCATTTTCATGTTCTTAGTGAATGTGGGGAGATTCCGATCAAGATTAGTTTTTTTACCTTTCTTGCTCCATAGAGTTGGCATTTTCATTTTCTTGGTGGATGTGGGGAGATTTCGATCAAGATTATAGTTTGTTTGCATTTATTGTTCCACAAAGTTGATGCTTCAATAGCCATAGCATTCAAGTAACTTCAATTGTTGCCTTAGGTAATACAATTTATTGTTAGAATGATGAGGTTGATAAACTCCTTGATTTATAGGACCATTTGGATGATCAAATACGACTTTGTCATTTGGGGAAAGTTAGTTATACAAACATTTAAAGGTTTTCTCATGCCACATCCCAACTTTAGGAAAAGTTAGTTATGCAAACATTTAAATAAATTATGGTTGTCGTGAAGACAATGCATGGTAGTAACTTTTATTAATAGCTAAGCGTTGTTAATCCCTTTGGACATTGAGCCTGATGATTTCCTTTGGGATGGACATTCCATCTCTTCACCCTCTTTAATTCAAGTGATGATTTAATATGATTGAGTTTGACATGATCAATTCCTTGAGTTATGTGTTTTTATTCTTGATACCATTTGAATGATCAAATGTGACTTTGTCACCCTATTTTATGGGAGGATACACTTTACACATTTTGTTCATATGAGGACTATGGTGAAATGACTTTCCGTTGATGTTGCATTGGAGATGGACAAAGTCATGTCTAAACTAAAATGAACTCTGCAACTTATATTTAATATGTGATATTTAGCAATATTAAAAATTTGTTAATACATTGTCGCTTGGATTTTTCATTTTGTTTTCAAAACGGTCAATTCTTCCATTCTCTTTGCAGATGGCCACCTTATTTGTGGCAAATATCTGCACCAAAATCCTCTCTGATTGAACAAATCCATCTATGTCATCCAAGTTGTCCTCCCTTCTTGGATTCACTTCCCACATGTTTAGACGTTTTTTGTTTTCCATGTCAAATAAATTTCAATTTCTTTACTTACAAGAATATGTATCTCTAGTGTGTTTTTAAAATATCATTTATAGGATTTATATTTTGGTAGAAGGTACATTTTTTTGCTTGAAGGGTTTTATTATTTTGTTCCTAATATTTTGGCAGAAGGGATTTTTTCGCTTTAAGGGCTTTATTATTTTTTTCATAAAAGCTATATTTTATAACGAACTGCCATTTTTTATTTCTATAATGCAACTATTCAACATTTTTTTTTATCTAATTGACTATTGCAAAATAACAAGCAGTGCATGTATTTTGCATTATTTACCTATTATAATTTACTATTGCAAAATAGTGATATCTTGCCAAACCTGATGATCAATAGTATGAGGCCTTAAAAGTCATTGAAGAGAGTGGGATTTATATTATTGCAAAACAATAATATTATTGCAAAAACAAATAAATATTAATATTTTTCAATAATATAAATCTCACTCTCTTCAACAAAGCTAAAGGCATGATACTATCGATCCTCAAATTTGGCAAGACATCACTATTTTGCAATAGTCGATTATAATAGGTAAAGAAAAATAAATAAATGCACTATGTGCTATTGCAATGCTCAATTAGGTAAAAAATGTAGAATAAGCCCACTATAGAAAAAAAAAAATGGCACTCCGTTATAAAATATAGCCTTTATGAATGAAATAATAAATCCCTTCGAGCGAAAAAATCCCTTCTACCCAAATATTATGAACAAAATAGTAAAACCCTTCAAGCAAAAAAATATATTCTACCAAAATATAAATCCCATAAATGATACTTTACAAATGGACTAGAGATACATATTCTTATAAGTAAAGAAAATGAAATTGATTTGATAGGTAAAACAATAAGTATGAACATGTTGGAACGGGAACCTGAGAAAGGAAGACAACTTGGATTACATAGAGATGAATTTGTTCAACTAAAGAGGATTTTGATGCACATATATCATAAATAAGGTGACCACCTAGAAAGAGAATGGAAGAATTGATCACTCCTTATATTTCTAAATCTCACATATTAAATATAAGTTGCAAAGTTCATTTCGGTTAGATATGAATATGTCCATCTCCACTGGAAAGAGAATGGAAGAATTGATCGCTTGGAAAACAAAATAAAAAATTTGAGTGGTAGTGTATTAGTGAAGCTCTTTATATTTCTAAATCTCACATATTAAATGTAAGTTGCAAAGTTAATTTCGGTTTAGATATGACTATGTCCATCTCCAATGGAAAGAGAATGGAAGAATTGATCGCTTGGAAAACAAAATGAAAAATATGAGTGGTAGTGTATTAGTGAAGCTCCTTATATTTCTAAATCTCACATATTAAATATAGGTTGCAAAGTTCAATTCGGTTTAGATATGATTTTGTCCATCTCCAATGCAACAAAAGCCATTTCACCACAGTCCTCATATGAACAAAATGCGTAAAGTGTAGCCTCCCGTAAAATAGGGTGACAAAGTTGCATTTGATCATTCAAAAGGTCTCAAGAATAAAAACGTCTAACTCAAGGAATTGATCCAATCAAACTCGATCATATTAAATCAACACATGAATTAAAAAGGCTGAATAGATGGAATGTCCATCCCAAAGGAAATCATTGGGCTTAACGACCAAAGGGATTAGCAACACTTAGCTATTAATATGAGTTAATACCATGCATTGTCTATGTGGTAGCTGGAATTTATTTAAATGTTTGCATAACTAACTTTCCCTAAAGTTGGGATGTGACATGAGAAAGCCTTTAAATGTGCACATCACTGACTTTCTCCATATGACAAAGTCATATTTGATCATCCAAATGGTCCTATAAATCAAGGAGATAATCAACCTCATTATTCTAACAATAAATTGCATTACCTAAGACAACAATTAAAGTTAGTTGAATGCCATGGCCAGTGAAACAACAACTCCGTGGAGCAAGAAATTTAAACAAGCAAATCTTGATCAAAATCTTCCCACATCCGCCAAGAACATGAAAATGCCAACTCTATGGAGCAAGAAAGGTAAACAAACTAATCTTGATCAAAATCTCCCCACATCCGCCAAGAACATGAAAATACCAACTCAGTGGAGCAAGAAAGGTAAACGCGCTAATGTTGATTAGAATCTCCCCACATCTTCCAAGAATATAAAAATGTCATCGAATGCATCTGTGTTGGAAATGCTTGTGAAGTTTAGAGAGGAAACATTAAAAAAGATTGAAATATGTTGTAGCACACAACATCACATATCCATTGGACATCCCCGACAATGAAAGAAAACGCAAGGCAATGGTGTAGCTGCTAAAAGAAGCAATAGAAGCCATTAGTCCCTCAAAAGCTCCAAAAAGTCCTCGATGACACCAAAAACATCCATGATGTCACCCTCAACTTGAGGAAACAATGAGACAATTTATTCTTGCTTCACCGAGGTTATGAAGGTTGGGAAAACGTTGTTACAACATCTGAAGAGCCCAACTACAACATCTTTTTATGGGAAATTAATCAACATGGCAAATCTCATACTAGAGTTCAATGTTGTTCAAGGTTGGATTCATTTATCAATTGTTTCTCCTATGAGTTTACTTTGGGGATCTTGCTCTTTTCTTGGTCTTGAAGATATATTACTACTTCCAATTTTGAGTCATGTTGCCCTTGAACAAAGCACTAATTTTGAGTCTCTATCTCAACAAATTGGGTTTTTAGTATGGCTGTAGGAAACTGAACCTCGTTTGTTGAGTCTTTTCCCCTTCGATTGGTTACTCTTCTAGTCACAATGGAGATTTTTTTTATGCCTCCTATATCACAGACTTATATCATTATTCATTCTTGAGTCCATGTTTCCCAAGTCACTTTTGTGTTGTGCTTATGTTCAAAGGAATTTTTAGCATGTGTCAACCATTCATTAGACTTTCTAACTTATCATGTCGGTGTTCCCAGTAGTCAAGTCACTCTCAGTATCACCAAGTATCTATGTCCTATACTCATACCAATATAGAAGGTACTCATTGATTTTTTGTTGATGATTTATCTCTTATCCACTACGACACATTGCATTGAGAGTTTGACCTAAAGTAGCACCATGAGCCTACTTTCATCATGGATAGGTTACCTTGCACTCAGAAGATGACATTTTTATCAATGGTCGTTATCTAAATGGTTCTCCATGTGTTCAACATCAATATCTCTATTCACACTTTGGGATTCGTGAAATACCTTGGATTCCATTTTGAAGACCTCGAGTCTGTAGGAGCATCACCTCTTTTATGTTGTTACCTGAATTGCATAGGATAATACCACTCACACATATGACATTGGCACTTGTGGAAGTTCAATTTACTCATTTCATTGATTCCAGTTATCCTCCTACTTTATTGAGACAAATCCACTATGTATTAAATTGTGGCTATGGTCAATTCTAACATGGATCCATTATGTATTCAAATTTTGTAGCCATGATCACTGCTTATATATACTTAATGGATATGTAGTGTACTTGATTCAATGACCATTATTTTATACACCTGAGCATGGGTATTCCTAACTTTGGAAGAGAGATATCTCACACTTGATTTCTTACACAGGTATTGTTCTGCTCAGTTGTTTGGTGAACTTTTCCTAGACCCACTGCATAGCTTCCACCTGAATTTTAAAATGTATTTCAACCATCAAATTCCCTTCTGACCTCACACATTAAGGAGCATCTTTTATATCATATTTTTCCTCCTCTTATCCTTAAGGTGCATTCATTAGCCATGATCCCAAATCCACTTGCAGTTAGAGATGAAAATTCCTCTTGAAACTCTTCAAAAATCACTTCTTAGCAATCCATACGCTATGTTAGCACCATAATTTTTATAGTTGGAGTCAGTCCTAGATGAGTCATAGTTCGTGTTTCAAAAAGTGCGAAGTCAAGTACTGAATAACAAATGGGTTGAAATCAGCAAATAGCGGGTCTGGCCCTTGGAGTCAGGAAAGGGCATGATGATTAGTTATGTGTGACTTGTAAAGGTCCTTTCCCAAAAGACCGAGTCCTATCAGAAAAGGGGAATTTACGTGCCAGAGATCGAGGCAAGTTGTTGGGATAAAGGTCATGTCAATGGATACAACAACAATCATCACCTAATTATGAAGTCAGAAAGGTAAAAAATCATGGTCCTCATATCACGTATACTCTGTCTCTCTTATCATCTGTACTTTTCACACTTCAAAGTGTACTTGTCACACAAGTTTGCTACGCAAATCTTCAACCTGCTTCCAAACTTATTGTCACCATGGATTTTTCGTCCTCTGCCATGATTCCATTCCTTGCTCATTCAAGTATAAATATTGGTCACCCTGCATGCTTCTCCTTTACCTTCTGAATTTGTGCATTGTCTGTGGTTTTTTCTACAAGTCTTGGAGCCTTTCGTTGTGGGAAGGTTGATTGCCATCGTTTGTATTGTGAGTATGTTCATTCAAGTTGTCATATCTCCTTTGTTTTCAGTCATTGTTTAAATCTTGTTGGAGTTCGTTGCAAGCTAGTGTGATGGGCGATAGTTTTTCTCACGGTCGGCATCTCTTCTTTGGAGTTTCTTCATGTCGTGTTGAATTTCTTTTGACGCCTAAATTCTATGTCTCTTGACAAGTCTCACAGCACCTTGCCACCACGCCAAAATTTTCTGTTGCACTTCCCTACTACGACAAGCCTACCGTTGTTTTTTGTCACCGCACTGATCTCCTACTGTGCCAAAATTTTCCATCGCGCCTTGCGGCCACGCAGTGGACTCCTGGAGTTGATTCTACCTGTCACACAAAGTTTTTGTCACTACCTTTCCAACACGAAGTATATCATTCTCATTTGTCGCGCAGAAAGGGTGTTATCGTTCATTACCGTGCATGTGAAACAAATACACATTGGCATCATGACAACATCCCAAAGCATAAGAAAGAAGGTGTGAAGTGGTAGGGCCGTGAGGTCTGAGCCTCAATATCTGGTATTAATCAACGAAGATTAAGATATTGGGGCATCTTTTGAACAGGTCAGATGTATGCATTTTTTTGAAAAGATCAAAGGATACATCGCAAAGCTGGTTGAACAATTCACTCTAAGGTTTAATGGGTTCCGCGTGACCATTGTGGGAATCACCTTCCGAGTGACGGAGGAAACTCTGTCAGCTGCGATGGAGATCCCTCAGCGGGGTGAAAAGTGGTCTAAATGCATGTCTTTAGACATTCTATGCTATGAAGACTTTATCAAGCCAAATTGCCTAAATGGGAAAATCGTAGCAAGCGTTCCAAGTCGGTACATTCGAGAGTCTTTCCAAAAGTTCCTAAAGGTGATTAGAAGGTATTTCACATGTGAAGGAAGGTTTGATACAGTATACCCATACCACATCAGGTTGTTGATGCACTTCACAGGGAAAAACCCTTTGAACCTACCTTTCTTCTTGCATCGAAGCCTAGAAAAGATCGCGGACAACATCCATGCCGAGGTTGATCGATCGAGGAAAAAATTATTCCATCTGTCATTGATCAAGTTGTTGGTAGTTGAAGAATTGAGACAGTTGGACAAAGACTGGGGTTCATTTCTAATTTTAGTCGACATCCCCAGGGACCCTAAAGGAGACTTTCCTTTGTCCGCAAGGGAAACAACATTCCACGACGCAGGAGCAAGAATGGAAGAGGTCACGGGAAAAGGAAAGGAAATAGAAGATTTGTCATCCCACCATCCAGCACCCTAGAAAAGAGGCAAGCCACGGTTGATCAGGAAACCCGAGGAGACCCAAGCTCCCAACAAACCACACAACACACACTCTGCGGCTGAGAAGTTACTCATGCACGTTGTTCGGCTAGAATTTGTTGAAGGTTCAAGCAGGGAAATTAGTGAAAGACGGAGAAGATCAGACACTGAAAACGTGGAGGTTCAAGAGTCATCGCAGCAGCTCGTTATTGCCGAATTGTATCAAGATAACAGAGAATTAAGAAAACAGTTGGCAAAAAGGACTGTTGAAACGACAACGTCGCATACCCGAGCAGGGAATGCAAATTGGCTCAAAAGATAGCTCATAGAGGCACAAGACGTAATCATTTAGTTGCGAGAGGAACAGAGGGTGTCAAGGGAAAGAATCGCAAATCACTTCAAGGAATGCAGACTGACCATGGATAACGCTCGTGCAGCTCTCATCAGCACTCAAGCAAAGCTAAAAGGGAATGCGGTCTTGTGGAGACAAGTGAAGAATCTAAACAAGCGGAATTGGTCCCTTAAGATTAAGGCTACATGTAAGGCCAGAGGTATGATTGAGACAACCTCATTTTGTCTTTTTGATCATGGCACATAATATTTCTCCTCGCGTGTCATGTTTCTTTCCGAGAAACAAGAAGTCTGACGCGACACCCGCTCGGTGAATATTTGTCGCACAAATGTTGTTAACCTACCTATTGAGGAGGACAAGTGTAAACGAAACACATGACAGTTTTGGAGGAGATGTGCGGTCCCCCGACCGTCGTTTCCACCTGGAGTGCGCGAGCGACCCCAGACAAACGTCAACTACACCAACTCACCACGTGCATGCTACAACCAATGATCGCGCAACAGCAACCAAAGCCCGTTATACAAGGTGGCAGAGTTTTCGACAGTGCACTCGATCACTCGAGCACCCCGCAAAAGAAAACGTCGATGCATCACAACCTGACAATCGAATCTTACTCGTAATTGAATGATGATGACGAAGATGCCAGTTATGTTATGAGTGGATACAGTCGAGTTTCCATTTTTAGTAAACTCCATTCGAAAGGTCACGTGGGAGGAAGTAACCGGATCCGAAATTCTAGGAGTAGTAGTTTGAGGCATGGTTGTCCCAGAGGGTGTGGTTTTCTCTATATATTGTATCTTTTCAATGTAAATCGGGTTGGCAAAGTAGTGTAGATAGAGGACTCTTTAATGTAATCTTTGAATCCAACTAAAATATAATGCAAAAGTCCTGAGGCTTTGAAGAAAATATTATGTTATGAGTGGATACAGTCGAGTTTCCATTTTTAGTAAACTCCATTCGAAAGGTCACGTGGGAGGAAGTAACCGGATCCGAAATTCTAGGAGTAGTAGTTTGAGGCATGGTTGTCCCAGAGGGTGTGGTTTTCTCTATATATTGTATCTTTTCAATGTAAATCGGGTTGGCAAAGTAGTGTAGATAGAGGACTCTTTAATGTAATCTTTGAATCCAACTAAAATATAATGCAAAAGTCCTGAGGCTTTGAAGAAAATATTCTAATGGTGATGGTTTGATGTATTGTGATTCTATCTATGTANNGAAAATATTCTAATGGTGATGGTTTGATGTATTGTGATTCTATCTATGTATGTACTTCCTGTTTTATGTATATTCATGCCTTCCCTTTTGTTTAAATTGGAACGTTTAGTAAGTCTAAAATTCATCGTGCGGTGTTTTAGACTTTGCCATTTAAACTCTTTGTTTTTCTTCTAAGTAAGTTAGAATTCATCTTTAATGGTGCTTTGATTTGCTTTATGTACTTTTCCTTCCACCACACACGACGACATTTGAACCGTTACAATTATCTGTTATTTGTTTTCTCAGCCAAACAAATTTACAGAGTTCCAACACACTAATTTTGATATGGCAACATGCAAGTACAAGTTTACGTACACTAGTTTCCCTTTGACAACATGTGTATGCCTCTAAAATGCACTAAAAAAATATAAATATGGACAAAATGAGTCTTTTTGGTCCAAATTTATGGATTTTCCAAGTTATTAACCTTCTATTCTTCGTGCATTACTAGTCCAACCAACTATTCTTGGTATAAATAGAGCCAAAAGGTGAAGAAGTGGGGGAGCACCTATATGCTTTTGAATTTATATTTGAGTCTACAAGCACTCGTTTCTCATGCTTTTTAGGCCATTCCCTTTTCCTGAAAACCTTTGTTTCCAGCACCCCTTTCTCATACTATCATGTTGGAAGAAAGAGACTCTCTCTCACTTGTTTTGAGTTAGGATTGTGAAGGTTAAACAACCTTTAATGGCTTGGAAAGAGGAATCAAGACAATGGATCTAGATAGTGACATAGCAACGATCAAATGATTTTGTTCTATATTTTCTTTTGTGCTTTCTAATAACAAGAGAACTCTCTTCCTTCCCTCTCCAAATTGAGTGTTATCAATGTATTTCATTATGGTTATATACATGTGTTTGGAAAGAAATTAACTTAATAATCCAAGTTAGTTAGTATAGTTAGATTTTAATTATTATAACTACTTTACTTGCAGATTTGTTCTTCTTTGTGTGTAGGTCAACAAAGAATATATAGGAATGAGAGGAACTACTCCGAACTTCATTTGTCCAGGGAAGTGGTTTATAACCACTTGCTAGTCACTAGATTGTATGTCTTTACTAATTTTGGTTTGAATTAGTTTTTTCGTTGTGTTGTGACCTTAACCCTAGTCATAAGGTTGAAAATCCTATCATTTATGAACTGTAGGTAGTAATATATATTTGAAACCAAGAAAACAATAGGATCTCTAACATAAAATCATAGGAGAAACAATTAATAAATGCATCCAACCTTGAACAATGTTGTAACAGCTCTTTCCCAGCCTTCATAACCTCGACAAAGTAAGAATAAATTGTCTCATTGTTTTCCTCAAGTTGAAACTTGAAGGTGGCATTGTGGACATTGGTGGCATCGAGGACTTTCTAGTGCTTTTGAAGGACTAATGGATTTTATTGCTTCTTTCATTAGTTGCACCACCTGCATTTTCTTTCGTCATTAGGGATGTCCAACAAATATGTGATGCCACGTGTTGAAGCAAATTTCAGTTTCTTTAACGTTTCCTCTCAAAATTCCATAGACAATTCCAACACAAATGCATTAGATGACGTTTTCATGGTGGATGTGGGGAGATTCTAATCAACATTAATTCGTTTGCCTTTTTTCTCCACAGAGTTGGCATTTTCATGTTCTTGGCAGATGTGGAGAGATTCTGATCAAGATTAGTTCGTTTACATTTCTTGCTCCACAAAGTTGTTGATTTACTAGCTATGGCATTCCAGTAACTTCAATTGTTGGCTTAGGTAATGCAATTTACATTTGGAATGATGTGGTTGATCAATTCCTTCATTTACAGAACCATTTGGATGATCAAATACAATTTTGTCATTTGGAGAAATTTAGTTATGCAAAAATTTAAAGGCTTTCTCATGCCACATCCCAACTTTAGGGAAAGTTGGTTACGCAGACATTTAAATAAATCTCAGTTGTCGCGAAGACAATACATGGCATTAACTCTTATTAATAACTAAGAGTGCTAATCCCTTTGGATGTTGAGCTCAATGATTAACTTAGGGATGGACATTCCATTCATTCACACTCTTTTATCTAAGAGGATATTTAATATGATCGAGTTACGCGTTTTTATTCTTGAGATCATTTGCATGATCAAATGTGAATGTCACCCTATTTTATGTGAGACTACACTTTACAGGTTTTGTTCATATATGAGGACCGTGGTGAAATGACTTTCAATTGATGTCGCATTGGAGATGGACAAAGTCATGTCTAAACAAAAATGAACTTTGCGACTTATATTCAATATGTGAGATTTAGAAATACAAGGAGCTTCACTAATGCACATTAACAAGTTTTAGAAATATAAGGAATTTCACAAATACAATACCCCTCTTGTTAATGTGTATTAGTGAAGCTCCTTATATTTATAAAACTCACATATTGAAATTTCAGTTTAGACATGTGTATTAGTGAAGCTCCTTACATTTCTAAATCTCACATATTGAATATAAGTTGCAAAGTTCATTTTAGTTTAGACATTATTTTGTCCATCTCCAATGTAGCATCAACAAAAATTCATTTCACCACGTTCCTCATATGAACAAAACACGAAAATGTAATCTTCCATAAAATATGGTGACAAATTCACATTTGATCATTCAAATGGTCTCAAGAATAAAAATGCATAACTCAAGGAATTGATCAAGTCAAACTTGATCATATTAAATCATCACCTTAATTAAAAAAGGTGAATAGATGGAATGCACATCCCAAAGTGCAATCATTGGGATCGACGACCTAAGGGATTAACAACATTTAGCTATTAAAAAAAGTTAATACCATGCATTGTCTTCACAATAGCTAGAATTTATTTAAATATTTGCATAACTAACTTTCCCTAAAGTTGAAATGTGGCATGAAAAAACCTTTAAATGTCTACATCATTTACTTTCTTCAGATTTGATCATCCAATTGGTCCTATAAATCAAAGGGTTCATCAACCTCATAATTCTAACAATAAATGGCATTATGTAAGGCAATAGTTGAAGTTATTTGAATGCCATGACCAGTGAAACGACGACTTTGTGGAACAAGAAATGTGAACAAACTAATCTAGATAGAAATCTCCCACATCCGTCAAGAACATGAAAATGTCAAGTCTGTGGAGCAAGAAAGGTAAACATACTAATGTTGATCAAAATATCCCCACATTCGTCTAAAACATGAAAATATCATCGAATGCATTTGTGTCAAAAATGCTTGTGGAGTTTGGAGAGGAAACATTAAAGAAATTGAAATTTGTTGCAATGCATGGCATCACATATCTGTTAGACATCCCCGGCGACAAAAAAAAATGCAAGGCAATGGTGTTGTTGCTTAAAGAAGCAATAGAAGCCATTAGTCCCTCAAAAGTTCCAAAATGTCCTCAATGCCACCAACAACATCCATGATGCCACCCTTGAAGAAAGCAATGAGACAATTTATTCTTACTTCACTAAGGTTATGAAGGTTCAGAAAGCATTGTTACAACATCTAAAGAGCCCAACTGCAACATCCTATTAAGGGGAATTAATCGACATGACAAATCTCATACTAGAATTCAACATTGTTCAAGGTTGGATGCATTTATTAATTGTTTCTCTTGTGAGTTACATTATGGATCATGTTATTTTTTTTTGTTTTGAAGATATATTACCACTTATAATCATGTCACCCTTGAACAAATAACTAATTTTGGGTCTAATGTTTCAACAAATTGGGTTTTTAGTATGGCTTTAGGAAACCGAACCTTATTTATTGAGTCTTTGCTCTTTCACTTGGTTATTCTTCCAATCACTATGGAGAGTCTAACGATGTCTCATGTATCGCAAACATATATCATTGTTCATTCTTGAGTCCATGTTTCTCAAGTCACTTTTGTGTTGTGCTTATGTTCAAGGAAAGTTTTAACATGTATCAACCATTCGTTAAACTTTCTAACTTATCATGTTTGTCTTCTTAGTTGTCAAGTCACTCTCAATATCAACAAGTATTTGCATCCTATACTCAACACATTGTTTTGAGAGTTTGACCTAAAGTAGCACTTTGAACATACTTTTATCAATAACAAGCTACCTTGCACTTAGCAGATTCCATTTTCATCATTGGTAGAAATCCTTGCCTCTGTTAGTGGTTTTCCTAATTGGTCATTGCTCAGAGTGTCTCTTTCATGCACTATTCCATCTAGTGCATGCAAGAGATGTACTCAATGGTGTGTTCTTCCATTCATCCCAATGATTCAAAATCATGTACTCGATGGTGTGTTCTTCCATTCATCCCAATGATTCAAAATCATTGACATTCTACTTCTTCATGTTGGATGATGGGGGATGCCTTAATGCCCCCCTTCCAACTAAGATCTAGATCTAGAGTCTTTATAGTACTTTGGGGCTTGCTATCATCAATGGTAGGATCCTTTGTTGGAAACCCATAGTGGACTTTATCAAATGCAGAGCTATATATATATATATATATATATATATATATATAGAGAGAGAGAGAG
>CBVK0101940693.1:0-16493 GCA_900067695.1 Picea abies
TAGGGTTTTGGACTAATCCAAGTCATTGGGTTAGGGTTTTGGATGCCGCTGGCTCCTATATGTATATTGTATTGTAAACAATGTAACACAATGTATGAATATAATATATGCTGGTTTTCCCGGTTTGGGTTTCCAGGTGAAAAATCTCTGTTTAATGTTTGTATTTGTCATTGTATCTTTTCTGTTCTTTTCTGAATATCAGTTTGCAGTAGATATTGTACAAGGTTAGAATTTACAGTTCATAATCTGGTATTTCCATTAAAAATGTCATGAATATTAATAAATTAATTAATTAAAATAATGTCTACATTTTTTATAAATTCATTTAAACCTTAAAATTATGGATAAAATAATTTTTTCAAATATTAAAAAGAATTAAAATCCAAATGTGTTGCCCAACAAATTATAATAATAATAATAATCTATTTTTAAGGTCACGACTAAGCCACACCAAATTGGTGTACGAGACCCCCTTGTTTGTGGGACAAGGTACCCCCTCCGCCCAACGATTTCACTGGTAAAGTCTACGGAGGTATACATACCCTACCCCCCTCTGGATTTGAACTTGTGACTTTTAGGAGGAAACATGTTCTTAACCATTCGGCCCACTCAATGCATTTGTTTTGAAATAAGACCTAAAACTAAATTTGATTGGCTAAGAACTTGTATCAATGAAAATCTACAACCCTATAGACGACCAAGGGATGAGTAAGGAATAACAATCAACAACGGCTATCCTCATTGTGAAGATATCGACATATGATTATTGACATCGTACTAACAACCAATAATGGCTATAGTCACTCATGTCAAAATATGAATATTGGCATCGTACCAAAATGCATATATTGATAGGGTGATACCCTTTATTTTCCACACTTAATTTTAACCCTTCCAAAACACCGGTTTCTAAGTTCGTCTGAGGACATCTCTAAATCTAACAGAACTTTGGGCAACTGTTACAGCTTTCAAGCTGGCCAAAGTTTCATGGTTTCATAGAACCTGAACATATGTGCACTATAATAGTACCTATTGTTTCTTCAGAACATCTCCTTATTGACGGATATAATTAAGCCTCTCTTGACCATATTAAATTGTTTTTACCTTTCAATCTATCCTATCTTTCCCAGCATATCAGAATGCCATAACTAAGATAAGTTACAAGGTTTATTGGAAAACCATGGAGTTCTTGCAAGAAAATAAATATACTAGATGAATAATTGCATCGAAAACCTCATTAATGGATCTTGTTTAGCCTCTCTTGACCATATTAAATTGCTTTTACCTTTCAATTTATCTTGTTTAGCCTCTCTTGACCATATTAAATTGCTTTTACCTTTCAATTTATCTTATCTTTCTCTGCATATCAGAGTGCCATAAGTTAATTTACACAAAGTTGGTTGAAAAACCAAAGAGTTTGTGGCAGAAAAAATACACTCAATGAATAATTGCATAAAAAGAATTGGAACAAAAAGGTTGAGATACACTTTTACAGTTTGGTATGGAAAGACTCTTAGATGTGGGAATGGTTGATGCTCTATGCACATGGTAAATCATTTTATCATTTTTCACTTAGTAATAGTCATAAAGTGGCCTTTATTTTAAAATGGATGTATCTTGCTAGGCCTCTCATAACAAATATAAAATTGTTTTTCCCTTTCCTCTTAAATTGTGTTTAAGAGTGCCTAAACTAAGAGAAGTTAGATGGTTGACTGGAAAACCAAGGAGTTGCAGTTTAATAGTGCCTTAACTAAGAGAAGTTACATGGTTGAATGGAAAACCGAGGAGTTTTTGCAAAAGGTTATAGGTTGATTAGAAAATATTTCTTTTCGAGAGGGCCATTACTAAGAGAAGTTACATGGAGATTGGAAACCAGGAAATTTTCACATAAGTTACATTGTTAATTTGAAAACCAATGAGTTTATGCAGAGATAAAAAAAATATACTAGTTGACCAATGGCATCAAAAGAATCAAAAGAGTTGAGGTGCACTCTACACTTTGAGATGGAAGGTGTGTGAATGGGTGATGTTGTATACACATAGTAAATCAGTGCTAAAAAATTAGCATAATCAATTGAATCTGATTTTAAAATAGTGCCTAACATTATAGTCTATCATAATATAGGTGGCATTGTTTCATTGTTTTCCTCAAGTTGAAACTTGAAGGTGACATTGTGGACGTTGGTAGCATCAAGGACTTTCTAGTGTTTTTGAGGGACTAATGGATTTTATTGCTTCTTTCATTAATTGCACCATTAGCCTACACTTTCTTTCGTCGTTGGAGATGTCAAACAAATATGTGATGCCATGTGTTGAAGCAAATTTCAGTTTCTTTAACGTTTTCTTTCCAAACTCCATAAGCATTTTCAATACAAATGCAATTGATAACATTTTCATGTTCATGGGGATGTGGGAAGATTCTAATCAACATTAGTTCGATTACCTTTCTTGCTCCACAGAGTTGGCATTTTCATGTTCTTGACAAATGTGGAGAGATTTCGATCAAGATTCCTTGGTTTACATTTCTTGCTCCACAAAGTTGTTAATTTACTAGCCATGGCATTCGAGTAACTTCAATTGTTGCCTTGGGTGATGCAATTTACAATTAGAATGATGTGGTTGATCAAATCCTTCATTTACAAAACCATTTGGATGATCAAATACAATTTTGTCATTTAGAGAAATTTAATTATGCAATAATTTAAAAGCCTTCGCATGCCACATCCCAACTATAGGGAAAGTTAGTTACACAAACATTTAAATAAATCCGAGCTGCCACAAAAACAATGCATGGTATTAACTCTTATTAATAGCTAAGAGTGTTAATCCCTTTGGATATTGAGTTCAATGATTACCTAAGGATGGACATTACATTCATTCACCCTATTTTATCTAAGAGGATATTTAATATGATCGAGTTACGCATTTTTATTCTTGATATCATTTGCATGATCAAATGTGATTGTCGCCCTATTTTATGTGAAACTACACTTTACAGGTTTTGTTCATATACGAGGACCATGGTGAAAGGACTTTCAATTGATGTCACATTGGAGATGGATAAAGTCGTGTCTGAACAAAAATGAACTATGACTTATATTGAATATGTGAGATTTAGAAAAATAAGGAGCTTCACTAATACCAATTAACAAGTTTAAGAAATATAAGGAATTTCACAAATACAACACCCCTCTCGTTAATGTGTATTAGTGAAGCTCCTTATATTTTTAAATCTCACATATTGAAATTTCAAACATGTGTATTAGTGAAACTCCTTATATTTCTAAATCTCGCATATTGAATATAAGTTGTAGAGTTCATTTTAGTTTAAACATTACTTTGTCCATCTCCAATGTAGCGTCAACGAAAATTCATTTCACCACGTTCCTCATATGAACAAAACATGTAAAATGTAATCTCCCATAAAATAGGGTGACAAATTCACATTTGATCATTCAAATGGTCTCAAGAATAAAAATTCATAACTTCAAGAATTGATCAAGTCAAACTCGATCATATTAAATCATCCCCTTAATTAAAAAGGGTGAATATATGGAATGTCCATCCCAAAAGACAATCATTGGGATCGACAGCCAAATAGATTAACGACGCTTAGCTATTAATAAGAGTTAATACCATGCAGTGTCTTTGCAATAGCTAGAATTTCTTTAGACATTTGCATAACTAACTTTCTCTAAAATTGAAATGTGGCATAAAAAAACCTTTAAATGTCGTATTTGATCATTCAAATGGTCCTATAAATCAAAGGATTGATCAACCTCATAATTTTAACCATAAATCAAAGTTTGGTTGGAAAACCAAAAAAAAAAAATAAGCAGAAAAAATACACTAAATGAATAATTGCATAAGAGTAGTTGGATAAAAAAGGTTGAGATACACTTTTACAGTTTGGTATTGAAAGAGTGTTAGGTGTTGGAATGGTTGATGGTCTATACACATGGTAAATCATTTTATCATTTTTGACTTGGTAAAAAAAAAATGGCCTTTATTTTAAAAGGGACAAATCTTGCTAGACATCTCATAACAAATATAAAATTGTTTTTTCCTTTCCTCTTAAATTGTGTTTAAGAGGAGAAGTTAAATGGTTGACTGGAAAACCAGGGAGTTTTTGCAAATCTTTCTTTTCGAGAGTGCCATTACTAAGAGAAGTTAGATGGAGATTGGAAACCATGGAATTTTGATGATGTTACATTGCTAATTTGAAAACCAAGGAGTTTATGAAAAAAAAATTATAAAATTATACTAGTTGACCAATGGCATCAAAAGAGTTGAGGTGTACTCTACACTTCAAGATGGAAGGTGTGTGAATGGGTGATGCTGTATACACATAGTAGATCAGTGCTCAAAAAGTAGCATAATCAGTTGAATCTGATTTAAAAAGTGCCTGCCATTATAGTCTGTCATAATATAGGGGATCAACAACCAGCCTTCAGCATACTATTAAATTCTACGCGGCGTCGTGGTCATCTATAATACTGTGTAGAATCATGTGTGGGGCCGTATCATCTATAATGATGTGTGGGATAATGGTGATCATCTATATAACCTCGTTGGATCTGAAGCAACTTAGATTCAACGTATAATCCATAACGTGGTGGTTAATGTATTTAATGTTTTTCTTCAGAGTGGTTATGGATCATCTATAACGTGGTGATTAATGTATTTAATATTTTTCTTCAGAGTAGTTTGATCGTCCTTATAATGTTCTGAATCAATTCAGATTCAACATATCATCAATAACGTGGTGGTTAATGTATTTAATATTTTTCTTCATAGTTATTGATCATCTTTCTTATAATGTATAATGTTCTGCTTTGAAGTAGTTACTGTATTTAATGGTTTCCTTCAAAACAGTTATTGATCACCCTTTCGTGTTGAAGACCAATGCATCTCCAAACGCATCAGCAATGTAAACAAAGTATCATGACCAATGCATCTCCAAACGCATAATCAGCAATGTGAACACAGTATTAATAGAAAAAAATTACATAATTAAAAAAAAAAAAGCATATATTTTACGTATGCTGATAAATTAACAAAAATTTCAAGCTGATTTTTTTAAAAATATAGGTGCTTTAACAGATATAGATCTTTTAATGTCGACTGGGTCTATGGATGATTGGAACGAATGAGGCCCTATGTCGCAAATCTTCAATATTCTGACAAATTGATACTTGGTAGGCTTTTGGAAACAAATGTATTCCATATATAGATATTTTAAGTTGATATGGCAATTGAGAGACGGGTTTGCAATGTTAATTATAAATATAGGTGTTTAATAGATCTAATTGAAGTTTGTAATTGATTTTTCACAAATATCAATGATTAATAGTTATAAATGTTTAACGCTGATATGGTATTGAAAATAGGGGTTTGCAGCTGTGTTCAGCTAACTCACAGAATGGAAGGAAATTTATGATCTTATTTTTCTGTTTTGTAAAGCCACAGTATTGCAGATAAATACATCGAAGACCACGGTGCACTTTGAAGGGCTGTCCGATTCTGAGCTGGTTCCCTTAAAATCGCTGCTCCCGTATACTTTCTCGGCCTTAAACCTAGGCTTCAAATATCTGGGATTTCATTTGAAAACAGGACCTCCGAGGGTGGCGGATTGGGCGTGGATGCTAACAAAAATTAAAAAAAAAAAGATTGGAAACTAGTGCTATGGTGGCTTTCTTTGGGAGGCAGGGTTGTTTTACTAAAATCGGTTCTGGAAAGTCAACCCATATATTGGATGGCAGTGGAATTACTCCCAAAATTTGTTACTGCCCAAATCCGTAAGTTATGTTTTAAGTTCTTATGGAATGGAAATATTTCTTCTAGTCACATACATTTATGCAGCGGGGAGGTTCTATCTCGGCCAAAAACTTTTGGCGGGTGGGGTCTCAGAGATTTAACACAATTCAATTTAGCGCTGTTGGCAAATACCCTTTGGCATAAACTCTTCCGCGAAGATATATTTGGCACAACATTGTGTTGGATAAATATTTAAAACACCTGGATGTAACTAAGTGGTTCAGGTCGGCAAACTTCGAGCACAGTAAAGCTTCAAGAATTTGGAGTAAGTTATTAGAGACAGTTCATCTGTTAAACCATTGGCATAGTTGGCTGCCGGGCTCGGGAAAAAAATCTATATTGGCCAAGACTATATTCTGGGATTGCGTGAAAAACCTTTATTGTCTCATGAGCTTCGTGATCATCTAAATAGGAAGGATATCAAACTGTTGGCCAACGCAAAAAATCCTCTGGGAACAAAGGATCGATCAGAAATTTGGCTAGGCAGTAATTGATTGGGTCTTCAAGGTATCCTTGCAGAGAAATGGGACAGCTATACAAAGAGACTCTCAGCAGTTTCACTATACAAGTTTGGGTAATGCTAAAATATTTGCTGAACATAACAAGTGCCTGGAAAGGCCAGGATATTGCAGATTGTTATCGTCATTGGATAAATGACGGTCAGTTTATCCTGAATTAGCTGCCATTACTGGTTGGGGTCTGTGGCTCAAAAGAAAAGAAATAAATGTATCTTCAAAAATATGGTTCCCTCGGTCCATTCAGTTTTATTTAAGATTTTGCGACTTTGCAAACCAAGAAAAACTTCCTTTACCAAAATCTTTAATAAAGGAATGTTTTATTCATCATGAGGAGCGATCCGCCATTGCCTTTTTGACAGAGCAGCAAGCAGGGACCAATCATCTTGTGGAGTGGGAGGAGTCATAAAGACTGTTGATAATCTGGCTTATAAGTGGTATCTAAATTGTGGTGAAGAAACTAATACAAAGGCAGAATTAATCGGTATATGAGCTACTCTAACTTTAGCCAACCATCTAGCTATTCATACATTTCAATCCTTAGGGGATTCCAAAGTGATTATTGAGTGGCTTAATGACAGGGCTAATCTGGATGTCTGCTACATTGAGGGCTGGAAAAAGCACACAGAAGATCTATGTAAAAATTTCCAGATTCTAAGCTTCCTCCATATCTACAAGGAGTTCAACAAAGAGGCTGACAAGCTCTCCAAAGAAGCCCTCTTGGCGCCTGAAGAAAGGATATCTTATTATCAGTGGGAACCAGGTGGAGCAAAGCAATCAAAGCACTTGAATATTTACTGATTTCCTTGCAAAGATGGAAAGTTATTTTTTTTGGTATATAACTGTTTTTTTTGAGACTTTACTGATGATCTCTCAGAAAGTAAATTAGCCAGTAGCTTTGGCAGTATTTTTAGCTTTACTTTGTTTAAAGCTTTTCGGTGAAGTTAGTCTATTGTAATGTTTTCTAAATGCCTTGGGCAGACTATGACCATTTGTCTCTGAATGAAGACAGCTGATTTCTGGATGATAGTATGAAAAGAAAAATTATACACTAATATAATTTTCAGCAAATTTTCACTTAGAAAGAAAAGTTTAAAGTTTATCATAAATATAGGTGTTTAATAGACCTGATTTAAAAATCAATCCATGCTGCTAGTTATATGGGGTGCTTAACATATCAGTTTAAAGATCAACTAGAAACAGTAGTTCCAAATAAAATAACCCTAATCCTAACTAAGCCCTGGACTGGAAACTCACTCATCCTTCTGTAAATCCTAATCCTCATAGATATCGAGTTCTAGAAACTTTGGTTGTAGTGGAACGACCCCAAATGAAATAACGCTGATCCTAACTAAGCCCTAGACTAGGAAACTTGGCCCATCCTTTTCTAAATCATACTTGGCTCATCCTTTTCTAAACCCCAATCCTAATAGATATCGGCTTCCGAAAGCCTTGGTTGTAGTGAACCAATCTCTGGTGTCGAAGGAGTTTAGATCTGCTTTTTTTAGTTGTAGTTAACAAATCTTTGGTGTCGAAGGAGTTTGCATCTGAGAAGGAGAAGGAGAAAGAGAAAGGAGAAAGGGAGGAGGAGGAGGAGAAGGAGAAGGAGAAGGAGAAAGGAGAAAGGAGAAAGGGAGGAGGAGGAGGAGGAGGAGAAGGAGAAGGAGAAGGAGAAGGAGAAGGAGAAGGAGAAGGAGAAGGAGAAAGGAGAAGGAGAAAGGAGAAAGGAGAAAGGAGAAAGGAGCAATTCTGTATGACAGAATACGTGGGAGCTGCTGGTAACATCTTCACTGTGATAAATGCTCGTGAGTACACAATCGAACCCAAATGATAACAAGAAAAATAGAAAGGAGTCAATTCCCAGTTAGGAGGTTTCACGGCAAAATCAAAGAGCGTAAGCATTTTGACTTCAATACATAAGGAGAAAAAAAATAGGATTACTTGGTTATTTTACAAACCTCATCTGTTAGAATGCTGCACATAAATGCCCCTCTCAAACGTCAATAGTAGGAAGCCATTAAAATAATCATCAGAACCTAAAATCCGAGCCCATTGAAAAATCTAAAATTCTGGCATCTGGGCATCAGATTAAATATACCAGAACATAAAAATTAGGGTAACCATTGAAATCTAAAATGCTGGCATCTAAGCATCTGATTAGAGATACCAATATATTAAAATTAGGGTAAACATTAAATAAATAAAAGGGAAAGATAACCTATTAAGAAAACCTAATAGATCCACATAAAATAGAGCGCGATGGGAAGGGGGATCAGAATCTACTGGCTTGGACTGCTCCGAAGAAGAGCAGAAAGCAGTGGATGATATCACAGTCGTTCATTTGGGGAAAGTTATTTCATCATTCCCCCTCCTCGCTCTAGAGAACAAACAGATAAATAAAATAATTCAAAACAAAATGCACAGCCGACGCGCCGTATCTTCTTACGAGATAACAAGTCCAGAAACCCCAACCACTGGTAATCCATGCTCTTACCATCTGAGTCGCCTCTGCCCATGGCTTCCATTGGTGAACTTCCTCCGCCTTTATAACATATGAAATCCGACGGAAAACCTAAACCCTATAAAAACAAAATATATTCTCCTTCCGAGTCCGCCTAAAATCCCTAGCAGCCCGACGCCCGTGATCTAGGAGAAGTTTCGGATGAAATCTATCGAACCTACGGTAGATGGCAAGCAATAAGCGCCAATGGGATGGGCATAAATTTTGGCCCTTTTTTGGGTTAGTTAATTGGGGGAGAGTTAAAGTTTTATTTAAATTTATTTATTTATTCACAATTTTAATGATTTGGGTAAATTTTAAAATGAGAAAAAATTAGCAAGCATAAAGTTTTATAGTAAAAGTTTCAATCAATTATAATTAAATTATAAATTTTGGCTTTTTTGGGGTTATATAGTCAAAGTTTCAATTATAACTAAATTATAAATTTTGGCTTTTTTTGGGTAGTTAATTGGGGGAGAGTTAAAGTTTTATTTAAATTTATTTATTTTTTCACAATCTTAATGATCTCGGTAAATTTTAAAATGAGTAAAAAATAGTAAGCATCAAGTTTTATAGTAAAAGTTTCAATTAATCAAGTATAACTATAATTTTGTACAAAATTATTATTAAATTTGGGAAAGAATTGAAACTGAAAAGAGGTTTATGTAATAACATATAGTTGGATATCTGAATTGGAATATTATCATGGAGAAAGCTAATTTTGTGGGTAGTCTAAATGCGACTTTTTGGTATTTTTATAGTCATATTTTCCAATCAATTTTATCTCAAATCCAGCTAAAAATTGTTGGAACTCTAGATTTTGACCGATTGAGTCTATATAATTATGGTGCCCTCGTGTTTTTGAGAGTGTTGAATCTATTTATGCATTCAAACATGCAATTTAAACAACATAAAATGGTGATTTCACCATGATCTATTTCGCCGAATTCAGGGAAAAAATTAAAAAAGTCTAATGTTTAGACAACACCCTATTTTGTAGTAAAATTATCCTCTTTATAGTGACAAATTGTATAAGTATTTGGCAAAAAATTTGGGTATAATCAAAGTTCCACCATAATCGAAGTTCCATGCATAGTAACGATGCCCTTTTGGGTATAATCAAAGTTCCACAAATATTGTAAAATTTTAAAAGAAGGGTTACATTTTCATCAACCTATCAATGTACTGACTCCCAACACTTAGGTGCTCAATGATAATTGTACCTTGAGTATTAGATGAGGATGGGTGTGAATCGTGATCAAGATTTGAAGTTCAACACCCACTACTTACCCTTGGCATCTAAAGACTAAAATCATCTCTATTCTCATTGGCTTTTGTCTATTCCCTGATACGATTTACCCTTCCACAACATTAAGTTCATCACACACTTCATGCTCACATAATCCTACCACCATATTGGTGTATCTGTCATTATAAGTGTTACTTGATGAAAGCTTCCTAAAGAAACTTGGAAACCTTGTATCTATGAATCCCCACTTAAATCCATGTGTTATGTGCATTGTCAATCCTCATAGATATGAGAATTGGCATCACAATCCCCATCCATACTTAATGTGTTTAGATCTTACCCTTGCCATAATGATATTCAATTTGTTATCTTTACTTCCACTCTTGGCTTTGCCAAACACCAAAACAATTAGTCATGGGTTATGGGTGTAATTTTTTTAACCAAAACTGGGAACTTGCATTAGAAAGACTATATGATCCGGATTTTATGAGCAGAACGAAATGAATACAGATTATTAAAAGATGCTTAACACAGAATAACAGAGATACAATAAAATTGGTTTTCTATTCAATAAGGAAATAAGCTGAAACTGTAAAATGCAACGGAAAACAAGCTTGTTGGAATGGTGGCGGCTTATCTCTGAGAAGAGATGTGACGGTTACGTTCATTCATAAGAATATCATCACAATGAGGCTTTGAAGGAATTTTTACAATAAACAAGAATTTCAAAAACCTTAGACATCCAAAAACCTAACCCTAGGAGATGAAGAGCCAAAAGTCATGTGGGCCACGTTTGGGTAAGTTAGTACATCAACTTCCCAGGGTCGTAACTTTTGCATACAATCTCCATTTTAGGCGCACGATAGCTTGTTGGAAAGACCTATCTGAGGACTACACATTTTGTTGCACGATAGCTTGTTGGAAAGGGATTTTCTTACTATGGCGAGCCCTAAAAACGTTGTTTAGGGCCTCAAAATGGCCCTGCAAGTCAGGGACCCGAAAAGTAGGAAAAAACAAAAACTGCCAAAATGAACCAATTGGAATAGGTGGGAGGCCCCTGACATCCATCTGGATCAATCCTCCCCATTTAGGTGTTAATGTTTAAGCCATTATTATAGTTCTTTGCATTTCAATAGATAACAATAGCATAATACAAGATCACTAAGAAATACACAATCACAAGAGACACAGCATTTATCCTGGGAAACCCTTTAGGGGAAGAAAACCCAGCAAAACTTCCTTATTATAGATAGTCAATACAATGCCAAGAGATAACTCAAACTAATACAGAAGATCCTCTCCCAAAGATGCGCCACTCTCTCTCCTTCTTCTCTAACTGCAGTTTTGAAACTTGTCTCTCAATTAGCAAGTGAGTTGTGTGTCTAAGTGAGGTGCTAGCCTCCTTATTTATACAAGACTGGCACGTGTGAAGTGTCTCTTCACTGGTAGGGCTGACTTCTCCAACTGGGTGGTTATAACCACCTTTATTATATTTCGGGGCCCCTTGATATATTATGGGGCCGACTTCTTCTTTTGCCTTTTACAATTACACTATGACCAATCCGCAAAAGGGGATTTGGTCCTTTTACACTAGCTGACATGATCAATCCACAATGGGGATTTGATCCAATGAATAATATATCAAATAATAATAAGAATACACTTTGCAGTTACATTATTTCAACACTCCCCCTTAACAAGAAGAGTATTCTTCAACAGCATCAAGCGAGAGAGAGAGAGAGGACAACAACATCAAGTGGGTGAGAGGATAGCTTCATCAATATCATCTTGGAACACTGACTGGTGTATCTATAAATCATTGAAAGTTTTCTTCATCGACAACATTGTCATTCACAAAGGAATGCAATCATCATCTGCATCAATATGTATTAGTATAAAACGGATACATCATCATCATCACAAGACGAGGCTGGCTCATCATCATAATACTGGACTGGCTTTACGTCACAGATGTAAGGCTGGAAGCACAGTGCTCGTCTTGCTTTACGTCACAGCAGTCAAGCTGGAAGCAAGAAACTCGTCCTGCTTTACGTCACAGCAATCAAGCTGGAAGCAGGATACTAGACTAGCTTTACGTCACAGCTGTCAAGCCGGAAGCTCAGTGTTAGTCTCATCTCATCGTTTTGCTTTACGTCACAGCGATAAAGTTGGAAGCAAGATACTCGTCCTTCTTTACGTCACAACCATCGGTCGGAAGCAGGATACTAGACTGGCTTTACGTCACAACTATCCAGCTGGAAGCTCAGTGCTAGTCTCATCACATCATCTTGCTTTACATCACAACCATAAAGCTGGAAGCAAGATACTCGTCCTGCTTTACGTCACAACCATCGGGTCGGAAGCAGGATACTAGACTGGCTTTACGTCACAGCTATCCAGTTGGAAGCTCAGTGCTAGTCTCATCACATCATCTTGCTTTATGTCACAACCATCAGGTCGGAAGCAAGGTACTTGTCCTGCTTTATGTCATAACCATCAGGTTGGAAGCAGGATACTAGACTGGCTTTATGTCACAGTTATCCAGCCGGAAGCACAGTACTAGTCACATCACATCATCTTGCTTTACGTCACAACCGTCAGGTTCGAAGCAAGAGATGTCTCATCACAGCAACTACTCCCCCTTTCGAGGACGGCCCTTTCGGACTATACCAAACTTATCTCGAAAGTGCTCAAACTTTATATGAGATAGAGGCTTGGTCAACACATCAGCAACTTGTTCATCCGTGCTAATGTACTGGAGCTTTAAGGCTCCTCTCTGCACCATGTCATGGATGTAATGATATTGGATCTCTATGTGCTTCGACCTGTCATGGAATACATGATTCTCTGTCATCTTTATGCAGCTCTGGTTGTCACATAGGATCATGGTTGCTTTCATCTCTAAGTCAAATAGGTCGATCAACAAATTTCGAATCCATATAGCTTCGTAGCTAGCAGAACATGCAGCAATGTATTATGCTTCCACTGTGCTGAGAGCAATGCTAGATTGCTTCCTACTCTGCCACGAGATCATGGCTGATACCAAAGTGAAACAACATCCTGAAGTGTTTTTCCTGTCAGAAACACTTCCTGCCCAATCTGCATTAGTATATCCACTCAATGTGAAATCATGATCTCCATCATAGCTGAGACCACAATCTATTGTACCCTTAAGGTACCTCATCACATGTTTTGCAGCCACTAGGTGAACATGTATGGGTTCTACCAGAAACTGACTCAAGGTGTTCACGACAAAACAAATGTCTAGTCTGGTGTTCGTTAGGTACATCAGCGATCCAATAATCTGTTTGTACAGTGTGGCATCAATCAACTCTGATGAAGTGTCGACCAACAGCTTCAGCTTCGCTTCCATGGGTGTATTCATGGACTTGCACTCCAACATGTTGAATCTCTTCAGGATTTCGACTGTATACTTCCCTTGGTTAAGGAAGATCCTCTCAAGACTCTGCCATACCTCAAGACCTAAGAAATAATGCATTAGGCCAAGGTCTTTCATTTCAAATTCTAAGGCAAGTCTCTTCTTACATTCAGTGATGAGCTTTTCTTCTCAAGTTAAGAATAAGTCATCCACATATAGCAGTAATATTACTGGCTCATCGTTCATGATATTGAAGTAGAGGTTAGAGTCTTCTTTACTCTTGGTAAAGCCTAAACTTGTCAAGAAACTGTTTATACATCCATACCAAGCTCTAGGAGTTTGCTTCAATCCGTATAAGGCTTTCTTCAATCCGCAGACATGAGACTTCATGTCTTCAACTTCAAATCCTTGAGGTTGCTATATATACACTTCCTCTTCGATGACACCATTTAGGAAAGTTGTCTTTACGTCCATCTGGTGCAGCTTCCACTTCATCTTAGCTGCAAGAGCTATGATGGTTCTGATCGAAGTGTATCTGGCTACAGGAGCGAATGTCTCTTCATAGTCAATGCCTTCCTTTTGAGAAAAGCCACGAGCGACAAATCTTGCTTTATACTTCTCAATACTTCCATGAGCAACATGTTTTATTTTGAAGAGCCATTTGGAGGATACCGCATCTTTACTCTTCTGTCTGGGGACTATTTCCCATACTTCGTTCTTCATTATGGATTGGTATTCTTCTGTCATGGCATCTACCCATTCTTTCCTCTAAATGACTTCTTCAAAGCAGGTAGGCTCCTCTTCTAGAAGATCACACATCAAAGCCGTATAACTGGAGAATGGCTTTGGTATTTTCACCTATCTTGTAGTTCCTTGGGGAACATTGTACTTCTCTCCATCTTGAATAAGCTCTCTAGCCCAAGCTGGCTTCCTTTTATCGAGGATCGTCATCTGAGGAGGTTCTTGGACTTCTGATATATCATGGTCTTCTAGAATTTCTCATTAGGGGAAGTTATGACTTCCCTCACTGGTTATGCGGCTCTGGGAACCTCCCTCATTGCAGTATTGGGGATTACGGGTTCCTCTTCATATACTTCTTCAAGCTGGCATCTTCCAGATTTCTTGAGCGCTGCATCTTCATCAAAGGTCACATCCCTGTTGATCTTAATGTGACGGTGACTTGGTATATATATTCTGAAGGCCGTAGAGACCTCATAGTATCCCACAAATATTCCCTTCTTTCCTGAGGGTTCCAGCTTGTTTCTCTTCTCTTTCGGTATATGAATGAATATTAGGCAGCCAAATATTTTGAGATGGCTTACCTTTGGCTTCTTTCTGGTGAACATCTCTTCCGGGGTCTTGAGCCCAAGTGCACTATGGGATAATCGATTCTGCACATATGCAACTGCCAATGTTTCTTCTGCCCATAAGCGCATAGGAAGATCTTGATCATGGATCATAGTCTTCACATCTTCCATTATTGTTCTGTTCTTTCGTTTAGCTACACTGTTTTGTTGGGGATTATAGGGAGTAGTGAGTTCCCTCTTGATCCCAACATCTTTGCAAAAGTTCACAAACTCTTTTGAGGTATATTCTCCTCCATTATTTGACCTGAGTATCTTAATCTTTCTTTCAGAAAGATTCTCTATCAAGGCTTTGAATTCCTTGAACTTGTTGAACACTTCATCTTTAGATTTCAAAAAATATATCCAGGTCTTACGAGAATAATCATCAATAAATGATGCATAATATACATACCCACTAATGGAGGATGATGGCATTGGGCCACATACATTTGAATGAATGAGCTCTAGGACTCCTTCTGCTTTGTTGTCTCTCTTCGGAAACGGGTTCTCGATGTTCTTCCCTTGTGCACATCCATTGCATACACCTTCATGGTCACCTTTAAGTTCTGGTAAACCTGTGAATGCTTTGCATATGTATGGTAGCGCCTTGTAGTTGATGTGAGCTAATCTTCTATGCCAAAGTTCACATGAGTTTTCAATGGCGTGGGTCATGGCAGCCTCTAAGTGACCCTTTAGTTTATACAAGCCATTTTCTTCACTTCCAATGATGATTGCTTCATTTAAGGTTTCTCCTTTAGCCCACATAAGAACTTCTCCTTCTATAAAGGCAACTCTAAAGACTTTCTTTTCTAAATATGAAATGGAGAGTAGGTTCTTTATCAAACCTGGTACATATAGTACATCCTTCATTTTTAGTGAATTCCCTGAATTCAGTTTGTGGTTTGATTCTCCCACTCCCTTGATGGGATATTGGTAATCATCTCCAAGTGTCACTTTCTGAGAAAACTTCTTTTCTAAGATACAAGAGAGAATGTTTCTTTGTCTCGTCATGTGCTTGGATGCACCACTATCAATGAGCCAAGTGTCCTCTCCAGGTGTTACAGATCCTGAGAGGGCCGAGATTAAGACATGGTATTTGATCTGCTCTCTTATCATCTTTGCGGGTGGCTCTTCATCTTCGACTACATGGGCATGGTGCCTCTTATGTTTTCTCTTGTATTCTTCTCATTTGGTTGGACAAAACTTCGCAATATGTCCCATCTTGTCACAATGATAACATTGTACAGATGAGTAGTCTCTTTCCTTTCGTTGTCCTTTCTTCTAAAATCTCCTTGGATGAGATTCTTTATGATTGAATTTGTTTGACTGTTGAGGCTCTTTATGAGTCTCCTTTTGGAAGTAAGATTTCTTCCTTCCTCCTTTGGTGTGAGTAGCTAGGGCTTGATCATCATCTCTTGCTAGAAACGCTTCATGATTCACTACTCTTGTTTCTTCTTGGATGCATTCTTCCCATAGACTATCAAACTTCAGTTTCTCCGTTCTGGCACATATCATTTGGATGAATGCATCCCAAGGTCTTGTGAGACCATTTAGGGTCATCATTATGAGTTCATCTTCATCTATGGTATCTCCAATCGCTTCTAACTGTTCTTTGAATTCTGAGATTCTGGAGAAATATTCCTGAATCGTTTCTCCTTTCTACATCCTTGTATTCTTCAGTTGAGTT
>CBVK0101940697.1:0-10466 GCA_900067695.1 Picea abies
GTTTCCTAGACTAGCCAAGTCAGGAACATTATAGTTGCCTTAGGACTTCATCATTAGAGGAGTCTCTTTCACTGAGTGTTTTTTTTCCTCAGGTTATTAATTTGGCCTAACCAGCCTTATTAATTTCCCTTGAGTTTTTCACTCACACAAATAATTCCTCCAAAGTGGTGAAAGGCATTCTAATGGTTTAGCCCTGTGGTAGCTAGTGTAAAGGAATGTTATAAATGACCATGTAAGACATCTCTTAAAGTTTTGCGGAATTCTGTCGGGTCTAGATAGGTTTTTTTTTAATTTATTAAAATTGCCTAAGTTGGGTAATTTTAATTAAAATTTGATGAAAAATGTCAAAACTAGGTCCTTGGGTTTTTGATAGGGGTTTTTGTGCTCAAAAGAAATGGAATGAGACCCCCTACACCCTTGGACCAAGTTTCAGCTCAGTTGGACAAGTTTTGCTAGGTGTTTGTCCATGAGGAGTCTTGGTCAGTCCAAAACAACAATTTAATTGCTTATATTGACATAGTCAAAATGTGAAAATTTTGTAATTTTGAGTTAATTGGTTGAAGAGAGAGTGGGAGATGATGATTAAACCTTAGCCTATGCTATCCTAACCCCTTTCTCACCCTCATAACCCATTCCCACCTAGCCACCTTCACTTTAAGTTGTTCCCCCTAGGGAAGTTGCGCCCCCCTCCTTGAGGAAACTATGGAAAACCGAAAAATTAAAGGTTGTGGGCCCTCTCTTCCCTAGTGCGCCCTCCTAGACCTTCCAACTCACACCCTTGTCTAAGTAATCACTTGCCAACTCATCCCTCCTCTCCATACAAAAAACCTAACCCTAAAATTGCGCCCCCTCTTGAGATGATCACTCTTACTCATGTGTTGACACTTGGAAAGCATCCAAGAGGGGTAACTTTTCCTTCCCAAGTATAGATGGAGGCCCCATCACCCTCATTTGAGGAGCTTCTCTCAGTGTATTGTTATTATGCCCAAATCTCTCCCATTCTCTCTCTCTCTCTCCCATATTGCTCTCTCATTTCTCAAGCTTGAAGCAAGTATTTGCTCAAGCTTGCTCTTAATAGAAGAAACTTTGGAGGAACCATTTTCACTTGGAGTCTTCTTGGTGTTTGGGTTGGAGCTTATTGAAGTGATCTTGTTTATGCATTGTTGACTTTTTAGTTGCTAGATTAGAGTAGGAGATCCAAGCAAAGTACTTTGCTTGGATAGATCTAGAGTAGAATTGCTCTAGATCTTAGTAGTGTAGTATCCTTAATTTCTTCAAAGTATTTTGTTGATGTTTAGGGATCTACTTACCTCTTGCTTGGTCTTGTAGCTTTGCTCACTTGTTTGCAGGTTGCTTAAGGGTTAAGGAGGAGCAACTTCAGATTTGGAAGTTGTTCATTTAACCCAATCTTTTTTCCTTCATAGTTTCGGTTTTGCTTTTCTTCTGTAATTTCTGAGTATATGGGTAGTTTTATATGCTGAAGTAGATCAAAATCGACTACAAATATTGCCATATTTCATCTTATATTTCTGTTTTAACTCAAACATAAATTTTCTGCAGGGTTTTTTGTTGTTTTTCTGCAGTTTTCCAGCAAGTTTTACTTGCTGGTTTTTGCAGGTCCGTGACAGAAAACGAGGAGGAACAACCCTTTTGGGGCCTTAAAACATTAACTACATCCTCCTAAGTTGGGGTGCCTATACCTCCAACACTTCTCTCTTCTATTATCTTTGTAAGCAAGCCCCCAAAGAGTAACCAAGGGCTTGCACTTCTCCTAAAAATCATTTTTCTGCAATTTTTTCTAGTTCTTGCCTACACCTAGGAAAGTTCTTGGCTTTGCCAACCTTCCTAAATCGTAAGGCGTTTTTGATGCAAGTTATTTTCTGTTATTAGCTTAGTTCTCTTTCAACCCACTTTGGCACAACAAAGGAAGGCTTGCCTCCACCTTGTGCCATTATTTGTGGTTCACTTAACTTAGTTTTATTTTCAGCCTTTTCTTTTCCACTTGTTTGCCTACACCTTGGAGTGTGATTGGCTTTGCCAACACCCAAAATGGTAAGGCTAGACTAGTTGTGTTTATTTCATTTCATGCTCAATAATGGTTTATGTTTAGTAATGAAACAATCATGTGCTATTGTAGGCCCATGGAGGCATAATAAGTTTATGGTGCTCTTTCTATTTTCATTGCAAGTTACATTTATTTCAAGTACTTTGCTTTCAAGTTCTTTCATTTCACAAGTATTTTCTGTCTTGCAATCTCATGGGCATGGTGTAACTTCATGGTTTAAGGCAAACTCACATTTCATTTCTTACAAGTTTTATTTCAAGTACTTCATGCTTTTCCAAGTTCTTTACTTTTATTAAGTACTTCCTTTTACTTGCAAGCAATCTCTTTTACATTTAAGCACTTGACATTTAGCAAGCACATCTTGCTCAACACACAACTGACTTAATCTACCTTAGTCTCATAGGGCTTAAAATTAACTAGCTTTAACTGACTACTAACCCAACTTGGCCATCTAAACAAGAATTGTAAGGAAGCAACGAGAGGTGCTAGATCGGGGACGATCTCACGACTCTTGGCGTCCTTCCCGGGAGTACTTCTTTTCTTGGGTTGACCTGTGGAGCTAGGGTGGGGCCTTGTTTGCCTCACTTATTGAGCACCCAACAACTATTTGGTACAAGCGAGGGGAGTTTTGGGGTTGTCACTTAGCTTAGGATTCATACTCTAACTTAATAACTTAACTAATCCTAATTCATCCACTACAACTTTGAGAAATCTACATTTGTATATCTTTTATGGTTGACACTTAAGTAATCTTGCAGGCACTCTACTTTCCATTTACTTTCATGCAAGCTTATTTCAGTTTTGTGGATGTTAACTAAGTGATTTAGAGTTGCGCCCTTGCCCTTGGAGGCTTCCTTTGAGCATTTTAATTTTCAGTTTTAAGTTGTGTTGATTTATTGGATTAGCCCGTTGAAGTTGCACATCTTTTGGAGGCAACTTCATTGTTTGGGTATGCAGGCTTGATGTGTTGGTGTGATCTTTTCCTTTGAAACAATCTTTATTTCTTGTACAATCAAGTAATCAAGTTAGTGCTTATTCCTTTTCTTGTTCATAGTTGTATAATTGTATGATTGTTGTATCTTTAGCATTCTCAGATTTGTAGATAATTGTTATCTCTTTTAGTTGTATCTAGCTCTAGTTTCATTCTTTGTAATCTTGTTGCAACTCTTTGTAAAATCTAATCTCCTTTAACTCTAGTTGACCCCTTGCCCAACCTTAGGCAGTAGTCTTTAGTTGTCTTAGGAAAAGGGCTTGCTTTAGCATTGAATTATTGCACTTTGCATTGTTTGCCTCTCATATAGGCTAGATTCCCCCAAACCATTAACTAATTAATTTCAACTCCTAGAAATCAATTCTTAACTTCATCTAGTAACTAGGGTCTACCTTCCTTGGCTTCTCTAGGAGTAAGCCTAGACGAAAGGGGTTCAAGTCGAGGTGACAGTGGGCTTTCCTAGGCATTGTGCCTCCAAGGACACACTTCGTGAGTTGGACTTAGCTCATGTTTGCAAGTGTGTATAAGGACGACAACATACACCACACCTCGTAAGTTTTATATAAATACACACCTTATGAGTCTTTTGTACCAACAAAATGATTCATTGGTGATTGATTCTTTTGCCTAAGGGCATCATATCTCTTGTTTTCTTGTTCATGGGTTCACTTCTTTGTATATGATATTTTTGTTCAAGGTTTATGTTGGATTAGGGCTTGCTGAAGTGTTCATTGTATATTGGCGGTCTCTTTATGATCTTTAGCACAATCCACCCTTTGGTGTGTAGGTGCACATAACTCTTTTGTGTTTTTGTCTTTACTATTATTATTTTGAGCTTCACATCTACATATTATTGTTTCTATTTTAGTTCATATTTGTATTGCAGTGTCAGTGTGTTGATTTGCATTTGAGGATATTACAAGTGTGTTCACGCAGGTGAAATCGCCCTTTGTCAATAACAGGGTTACCCCCAATGAGAAGTCCCAATTAGACCTCTCACTGTTTGGAGTAGGGAACCCATCCGGGTGCCCGACAACCATTTCTAGTTTTGGTTTTACCGGTTGCGGCCTAGTCCACCAATTAAGGTTTTCGAATCTAAAGAATGAAATGCAACTAATCTAAGATGCATGCGTTTGGACGAAACAAAGGTAACCCAAAAGCAAACATATCACCCACCATGTTCTTGCCAATGGTCTGGGAAATAGTTCACACAGATTAGGGACAACAATATGAATAAATAACCGCAAACACAAAATAGTCTAGCATTTAAACAATTATTTACAGTCCTATGCCCATGAATTTAGACAAACGTTCTTCGAAGAACATAAATAAGAATGTCGCCATCATACATAAGATTAGTCTACAATATGAAGTGCATTCTTACACAACTCGAGTGTTGAGCGAAATGCAAAGGAATAGTCCACAATACACCCAACACGAGAGTCAAAGCTCTCAAGAAAATAGCTTGGCCAAATCGACTTCTCCTCATTAATAGTTTCAGTAATAGTACATGGAAACTCCAAGGAGGGCTTCTCAATTTTAGTTAACATCGTATTACCAAAATAGTTCAAAAAATGTAGAATGCTTGAAGAACCCCCCAAAAGCCCCCTTCTTGGATACAATTTCTGTATTTATGGATGTTCAACGTGACTCTTGACCTTTTGCCTCCCCTACGACCTTTCATTTACAAACTTTTGTCCTTATCCCCTTCATTATGATGAGAGAACAAGGACAACAAAAAACTTTTTGATTTAATGTATACTATGCAATTACAATTCACATTTGTCTTTTAGTGCTGGTGGGCCATCATAGATTCTGGCCATAGTGCAACGCACCCACCATGGAGATTGGTCTGGACATGGGAAACACTTCTCTAGGTTTGATATTCAGTCATAATGAGATTTAGAATGCTTCTTCGACCATTCAAGTTCAAATCCCTTTTGTTTTCCCCTTGCTAACGTGACAACTGTTGTTGTTGATGTTACTCCATCATCTTCGATGACGTATCGTGTTTGCAAGGATACTGCTGAATCCGACCTTCCTTCGGCGTTGATACTTGACGTCATTCAACATGCAACAGATGAGTGACCTCAGAGTAATGCCGAAATAAACTATTAAAACTAATCATTTGAACCCATAGAACTGAAACATTAATAGTTAGTGTATGTTTCCCTGAGTTCGGTTCTTGGTTCCTCTGCTCACAATTGAGGTGCTGTGTTCTCCGGGGCTGTTGATGAGGTTTCCAGATCTTAATCTTGAAAAGTGTAAACAATTTGTGAGGAATTTCTCAAATCATATAACTGGGAAGTCGTAGATCTTGGAAAGACCTCTCCAACAATATAAGGAACGTGTGAAATGGGCATCTGAGTCAAAAGTTATGGCCAAAATACAAAAGGCAGTTTGGTAGGGTCCTGTCCCTGTTTTGGAGAAGTTCCTCCTCTGTGTACCGGAGAAGTTCCTCCTCTGTGTACCGGAGAAGTTCGTGGGAACTCCTCCAGTATGAATTGGAGCTCATCAAGGGAATTGTTTCGAGTATGTTTTTTTGAAAACATTTGCATATCTCTCAACTTCCTCAATTTTTCCTTCCATCTTAGCAACAATGCTTTTAATGTCATCCCGACCATATTTTTCATAGGCACGTACAAAAGTATTGAAACCTATACGAGTCCAATTGAAAATAACCCTCTTCTAGTAGCTTCTCTTTCTCTTCTTGTTCATCAATTGTAAGTGGCTCCCCAACATCTTTTGTGTCATCTCCTTGCTTTTCATTATTAATTTGTGAAGTCGCTCTTCGTGACTCTCCATCTCACAGTATTGCTTAATTTCTTAATAGTCACATTTTCATTATGTCCAAGTGTGATAGCTTAATCGAATGCAAAGATTATCTCAAATGCCATTCTACAGATTCCTTCTTCATCATATTCGGGGGAGTATTCAGGCACCAGTTTGGAGAGAACCAGTTTGAAGAGCAGTCTCAAAGTGTCAAGATCCCTAAGGAAATTGCTTTACTTGTCGGTGATAAGTAGCAAATACAAAGATTCCATTGGCTGGTGTTCATAGTGGACATTCTTAGTCTCGACCTAAGTATGTTGCTTCCCATTTCCAACTAGATTAGGAAAAATATCTATCATCCCTTCGATCCTAATTCTAGTCATATCCAGAAATTGCTTGGAAACCAAGGCTTTCCTTGTCTTAGTGGTAATGGAGGCTGTCAAGACTAATGAATTACCAAAGCATAGCTGGAGACCCAAGCTTGAGGGAGGATTAAGTCACTCCATGTTATTATGGATGAGCATGTATTCTGACAAAGACATGGAAGACAAAGAATAATGCAAATCAAACTGAAACCATGGCTTGATTTCTTGAGAGTCCACCAAAGACGTAATTTCCATGCCCATATCAAGTTTTACTCTTTTTCAACGGAGAATCTATAGTCTTAAATGGATTTCCAAATGGTTGTAGTGTAGCGCATTCAGAGATATCGTCCGCATCTTGGATGTGATGGTTGTCAATGAGAATGAAGAGGGCGTTACATTTTTGGTTGATTGCTTGCAGTGTTAATAGTTTTATCACATCAACGATAATGCATATATCGGGACTAATATTATGAACTTCGCCGGGTTCACTGGAGACCAAGTTGTGAACGTTGTCGGGTGTATCGAAAGAGTTAGTGGGAAGTGCTCTGGGTTCACTGATGGAGTTAATGGGAAGTTTTCTAGGTTGGTCGACAACGTTCGTCTTACCTTGTCTGGGTATGTGAGTTCCTTAGCTTGACATGGGTTTGAATGCTTTGGTTTTGAAAAGGGGCGTGTGTGTTAATTGGTTTGAATGCTTTGGTTTTGAAAAGGGGCGTGTGTGTTAATTGGGCGTGGGATAGTCAAGTGGGAGGGGAGTGCGTGGGAGGTCCCCTTCCCCTCTCCACGTAACACCCATTGACTCTGGCCTTGGGGCAATGTTTTAGAGTTAAATCTCTGCCTTATTTAACCCTCCTCCACACAACATTCCAACGTGCTCATCCTCACTTGGATTACGAGGTGTACAGTCCTTTTCAACGATTATCTTAATTTTTCGTTTGATGCTGTTCCAATCCTATTTTAGGCCCATTCTTTGCAACAACAATTTGCTCCATCCCACAAATTTGAAGCTCTCGTCATGATGGAAGCAAGATCAAGGTGAAAACCATCACATGCATTTCGATAATCCAAGATCAAGGTGGAAACTGTCACATGCGGAAATTCAATAATTGCATTTCATCCACTATTCAACAACATATCGAACCATTAAAAAATGATGGTTGAGTATCGGACTATTTTCTTTCATGCTCGTCGGTGGCCTTGCTCTTATGCTCACCGGTTCATCCCGGAGCTGATGTCTCCGGGCATATCGGATGAGTTGTTCTTAAGTCCTCCAGTATGCTTGGCTTTGTTTGGATTAAACAAAATAAGAGTATGGCTGGGGGGCGTGTGCCAAGTTGGAGAAATAGATACCAAGAGACTGGATTTTCTTCAAGTGGAAAGGACACTGAAACATAGCCGTTCAAACAAGCTGTTGAAAAAATGCTGCTTCATGGATTATCGATTTCGAAGTGTGTCAATTTTCTCCCTTGTTGTTGCTCCACCATTCTATAGCAGTATTAAACAAAACCTCTGTCCGGTCAATATCACCTACCTTCTCTTTTTAAAGAAACCAATGTAGCAACAGTTCCAAGTCGGTGCTGTATTTCAGTTATACGTTCCAAATATTCACTAGCAACCAGAAAACCACTGACAACTGCAACAACTTGAGCACGTATAAGAAGTGCCACTATCGATTTCGTTGGACTTTTTTCAACAAGTCTTCTAGAGTTTCTTCTGGATCTTTTTTAGCTTCTGCTTCGGCCCTTTCAACTCTTATAAGCAGATATCATTTCAGCTTCAGATTTCTTTCAAAGCACGCATTCTTGCACGGTACAGGTAGGCTAAACAAGCCACTTGGACATACCAAATCGATTCCTCGAAGGTAACAAATTGATCGAGATTCTTTTTGTGGTGTGAAGGAGAAAACAATTCCCTCTTCTCTGGTTTATTGAATGATCAATTATTACACCAATTATTTACAAGAGGATAATAGCTTGGGTCCTCGTAGACACTAGCTTGAAAGTTCACATTGCCAAAAATATTTACAAATGAGAAGGCATTGCCTGAGCTCTACAAAGTGGAGGCCATGTACCATGTACCAGCTGAGTTAAGATGCTTGTTGCTGGGGTGTAATAGCTTAGTTCCTCTATGTCGTCGGTCTGTACCGATGCTCTTCCCCTTATCGTCGCTAGTTAGTACCGGAGTTGTTCTTTTGAAAGCTGTCAGGTGTATCAGAGCTCTTATTATCAACTCCTTCGGTATATCGATGACGTTCCCAACATCATCTCCGATGAGTTCAATGACGATGCGTTCAAGTTCTTCACATGAGTTAGTTTGCTTAAAGCATGTTGGGTTTTAAGGAGGTGCGTCTTGCTTTGAAAAGGATTAACGTGGAGAGGGCGCATGGGAGTTGGAGTTGAGGTAATGTATAGGCTCAGTAGCACAAAAATATAAACTTGCGTTGGAGTTGAGGTAATGTCTCAGTAGCACAAAAATATAAATTTGCGAAAACAACCAATTGACGTTTAAAGTGCTTAACACTGTTTAGGAGCTGGGAGGACCAATTTTCTTCTCAGATGCGTTTCAGAGCCAACGCAAGACGTACATACTACATATGCTATAGTTAACCCATTTGATGATAGATGACACTTTCATGATCATGGTTTCGACATAAATCCAAGAAGCGCAAAGTGAACAAGTTCGTATGGTATGCGCAATGAAAGCTACGGGCGATACAAACAAACTTAATTATTATTGGAAATCAAGTAGATAAGGCGATATATGTGATCAATCACCAACTATCAAGTTAAGTGTAGAAAGATTAATCATTAGAAATGATAGGAGCTTGACTTACATAAGCAACGAGAAGTAGCTGAATTAGAGGAGAATAGAAGAGGTCTCAAGACAAAGGCATGCCTTGCAGGTAGGATGAGTGTCGGTAAGAAAAATAAGATCATCGTCGATATGCTCAGTGTTGATGCGGGGTTGACATTTCTTCTCTTAGGGAAAAGATAAGAGAAGAAATTAGGGAGGTTGTTGCGTGGGCACAACAAAGTGGGTATATGAGCAATAATTCAACTACATAGCAGTTTCAAGGGTTTTTGTGATAGTGGTGGGTATTTTTGGTTTGGGCTCTCAATAAAAAATCAAGGATGGAAACCACTAGGAATCACAAGGGCGCTAATGTAGACGGCGATGGTGAAAACCACCAAAAATGAACAAGTGGCTAAGGGAGATTTGGATGAAATAAATAGGATGTTTGTATATGTTAATTGATGCTAAAAATGGGGATAAAACCTCTAACAAAATGAAGTTTGTCTGCATATCATTGTGAAGGTCCCTTGGAGGTTGAAGGCTTGATGGGAAGAAGAAATTTCAGCTCAAGCTTTCCTACAACGTTCAAATGAAGATCCTACAATTCGTTTTTGGAGGTGATGTTGATTCGTTTTTGGAGGTGATGTTGAAGTACATAAATGTTTGAGTGAAATCAACCTAGTTTTTCAATTGTATGGCATATGCAATTAGGAAGATAAGATAAACATTGCTCATTAGCACCTAGAAGGGCTGATACATACACGAGGAGAGAGATGGATCACTAAACAAGCCATAGGAGAGTTTAGTGAGTTTGTAGATGCAATAACCGAAAGAGTTGATTGAAATTTGGATGATCCTTATATTGTTTGACTCATGCACTTGTTTTATGAGATGTCCATTGAAGAATAGACAAAAGGTTTAAAGTATTTGAGTTTAGGGAAAGACAACCTTTTGACCTAGTGTAAGACATCTACATATCAACCATGAGGTTAGAAATAAGAAAGGTAGGATTGCTTGATTCTTTGGACAAAACCGTCATTGTAATTAGGAGAGCAAAACTTCATGTTGAAACTTTTAAGAAGAATATTTTCTCTTCATGTAGGAGGCATTTTGCACATTCTGTAAATGCTAAATACCCTTTCCTACCCAAATCAATGTTGCAAATTTTCTCATCCCTGGTCGAAAGGCCATGCTTGTTAGCTTTTAGAGTTACTTCAAAAAGGGTTTACACCATGTTTGGGGGTGCTTCATGAGATTTGGTGTACATGGTGTATGATCAGCCCCTTGATGGTCTATGATGGATTTGCACATAGGAGATGGCTTAATTTGTGGTTGCTTGACCTTAGTTGGGTGCTTGCATGACATTCTTCCTTAGGGCATTGAAGATCTTTAGACAACTTGGTGACATTCTACATGTTGGCCATGTTATCCCCGCTTTTTAGGGATAACTAGGAGATCATGTCTCGAGGCCCACAAGTCC
>CBVK0101940711.1:0-26493 GCA_900067695.1 Picea abies
GATGCTAGTGGATCCAAAAGCTCAAGTTTATCTTTGGCCAAAATCATTTCCTGAACAGTTTTATTTTGTTGTTTTGATTTTGTGTACTTCTGATTTTGAATCCCATTAATAAAATTTGATTTGGTTTGCTATGTGTTTTTTTTATTTTCTTTGATTGCTTTGAATGAGTTTTCTTCTTATTTCTCTTTTTGAATTAATATTTTTCTGATCAAGGAGAGATTGTCAAATGAAGCATTCATTTTAAGACTTGTGTTTTTCAAGCAATTTGAAATAATTCAAAAGGTCCCGATATTAAAATATAGCTCAGATAATTGATTTTTAAGTCAATTGTCACTTTCATTTTGTCCTCAAATTGTCTTTACCAGAGTATTACACCAGAGATATGGTTTAAATCTTTGAGAATTACGATGATATTTAAACTTTTTACACCATCCATATTCTTAAAGAATCATTTTTAAGTATTTCTCCATTCTCTAGATGATTTCTTAAATGAAATCTAAAATCTCTAAACCATGATAAAACTTCCAATTTTGAAATCAAATAAATAACATGATCAACTATTCACCTGTATTGTAATTAACCTCCAGTATCACGCCACTCTCTTTGTCATAAAGAAATTTATGATTGTATTATTATTTAAAAGTGGCATAAGAGGGTTGGAATCACTTAAGTGTGGGAAGTGAGTGTAAACCCGTCGGGGTACCGAACAGGCTCGCTAGCAGTGGGTAAATGCACACATGATACCAAGACAACTTCGTCGAGGTACTGAACAGTTTTTCTAGCAACAAAGCAATGTCGGCTCGAGAGGTAGCAGGTATATGTTTTTAAATTAACTTTTATGGAACTATACATCATGTGGATACGACGATTAGATGGAATTAAATCATTTGAGTGGGTTAAATGACATCCATGTCAACGCTATGGACGTCTGCTGACAGTAGTGGCTTTGTCAACGGTATTGAAGTTATTTTATAAATATCGTGACTCTTTGATTAAGACATTATTTCAGGTTATAATCCCTTGCAAAGAAAATTCTATTGTCTGGTTATAACATTGAGCTTATCCTAATACTATATGGTCTCAGAGTAAATTTATTTCAGGGAGCTTAAATCTTTTTTTGAAGTCTTATTATTTTCTTCCTGAGATGAAATCTTACCAGATCAGAGATAACTGCTTCACCCAGTAAGTCGCCATTTGTTGGGCCACAACAACTCCCCCTAAACTTTTACAAAATTTAAAGGGCCCCCATTCGAATCTTGATAATTATAATGAGCTATAGAATCAACCTTTTCAAATAGTTCCATGCATTGGCTTGCTTTGAGACAAACTTAAGACATTCACTATAGTATGAGACATTCATTACAAGAGAATATGTTAAAAATTAGAAACGAACATAAAAATCTCAATTTAAACAAAAACGTTAATTTTTATCAAATGTTTACTTTAATTTAAATTATGATTATGTGTTCTTTCTTTTTGTTCATTAGCAAGTTTGACTATTTTGAATAACGGGTTCAATACTTCATCAAATAATATCTTGGTTGATTTCTCCTTTTCGTAAAATCATTTGGTGATATTAATTAATTAAATTCTTTTTTTTTTCTTGTTTTTCATTTTTCATCTCATTTCAAAATAAAAATAATAATTAAAAAAAAAAGAATTAACTATGATTTGTTTGATTTTGTAAAAAACCAAAATTAATATTTTTCTCTTCTCCATTAACTTGAAGTTTCTAGAATTTTAAGATCATATTTGAAAGGAAATTATAAACAATGTTTGTTTAGAACTTATAGTTAATTTAAATTCATTTTTTATTTTATTGTTTTAGATTTTGTTTTATTTACAATTTTTAAGTGATTAATTTGGGTTTCTTTTTATTTCACAGGTTTCTATTATCAAATATTTGATACGGATCTAATCATGGCTTGATTTTATTATCCAAATACGTTCAAGATGATTGATCCAAAAATAATATTGGATTGCTACAAATAATTTTATGAGCAACAACTGATAAAATTTGGAAATGCGTCAAGATCAGACACACAATTTTGCAGGACTGATTGCAGCCAAACCATGAGAAATTTAAAGAAACGGTTGAAAACCCAAAACTCAAATGGACCCGTTTACCTTCTGCGTGGAAATGTTCCCAAAACAATGCATGATTTGGGAGACATTGATGTCTCTTTACGAGACAAATTTCAGGTGGAAAAAATTAATAGTGACGCCCAGACTGTTCATTCATTGTATAAATATATGAGAAAGTTCAGAGCTATAGAGATCTAAGAATTGGAGAGAAGTATTTTTATACTTTCTCTTTTGTATATTATTTATTTTGTAAACTTTTCTTCTTTTCAAATGGAGTAACAAATGGTTGGAATCTTTGAGAGAATGGACCAGTATTTTCAAAGAAGAATATGGAATTCCAGGTTGCTTAATGGCTTTTGTCCTGTGAGAAATGGTTTTATTTTCATTACAATATCTTCATATTCTTTGAATAATTGATTTAAATTAGTTTTAGTCAATTTTATCAATACATGGTTAATCGTTATCATTTATGTATTAATTTTTTTTCAATATTTAAGAGTCTATTATCTTAAAAATTCTTCGAAGACTACAATATGGACATGTGATTTTGAGGAGGAATATGGGAAAGCAATTCATCTTTGGCTTTAGACCTATGTGATGCTTATTCCATTTCATTCTTTTATTACTATTGTATCATGAGAATGTTATTATGGTTGATTTTAGCTTTAGCTTGTCATCATATGGTGTTTTCATACTATTAAATGTTATATGTTGTCCATAATTTCTTACTCCATTTTTTATGTGTGATCAATCGATCATTTGATTATTGTGGAATTTATTTCTAATGTTAAATGATGGATAATATCAATACTCAGAATTGAGTTTTGTCTCGTTCTTCAATATTGATTATCTTAAGATCACATGATTTTTAATTAGTTGTCTTCATGTTGTTATTAATTTACTCCAATATCAAATACTTCTTTGAATGTATTCTGGAAGTGCTAGTATTGTTTTGTTATAGGTTTCTCTTAACAACAGTACATGCAGTAGCTCATACAACACAGAAAGATAATACCAGTTTCATTGATCAGCTACATGTTATTCTGTGTGTTATTTAGTTAAGTTGTTTATGAATTAAACAATGATTACATTAATTAGCTTTGACTGTTTTTGTGTCACTGTTTCAATCGTATTCATTTAGTATTTATTCATTTAATATATTTAAAATAAAAACAAAAAGAAGTGTTGTTCATATTTGATTCTTAAACTTTATCAAATAATCATTTTCGCAAGATTTCATGCAAACCTTGTAAACTATATATAAACTGTTTATAATCATTTGTATATTCGCATTCTTAGATAAATATTTGTAATTATTGTGTCGATTGTTAGAATCTTGTATTTAGTTAGTTTATTTTATTTTTCTATCTTTAGAACCCTAGTTGGCTAACGGAGCCATTAAACTCGTCAGAATAGGTTACACCAAATGGCTTGGGTTATTTAGAAAACCCCAGACCGAATCTATTCTTCCAGTTGGCGGCATGTAAAATTTGTCCGTCAACAAATGGCGCTAGAAGGAGGGCCTAAAGGTAAATTTAATGATTAAAAATTTTACCCCTCAGCTTGTCATAATTCCAGATTTATAAACTTTTCTTATATGTCATCTTGAAATGCACTAGAAGGCAGTCCAAACGGACAAGTTGTCCTTATAGGAGTCTTTGTTTCGAATTTAATTAATTTCTCATGGCTCCTCAAATCACTATGTTGGAACATGATTTCCACTTCTCATTACCTGATGTTCCCAACGAGAAAGTCTCTCGCTTGTCCAAACTCACCTTTGATGGTAGGGGGGATGTATCTCCTAAAGACCACCTTAACAAGTTTTGGTGCAAATGCATCAAACATGACATTTCCGATTTAAAAGTTCTATGCAGATTGTTCGTTTTTACTTTTAGGGGTCGGATTAGACATTGTTTTGAGTCTTTTCCAGCGTATCACATTTTTTATTGGTTTCAATTTGTAGAGGAATTTTTAGATGCTTTTGAAATCTATGATTACAATCAATTATGTGAAGAATTTCAGACTTTGCTAATCAATGGCGATTCATCTTCAAAAGGATTTTCGACAAGAATCCATCATGTTCTTTGTAAATTTAATGTTGATGACATGTCATTTGTATTAAATCTCCTCTATGATGCTTACATCCAGTCATATTCAATCGCAAATGATGAAACGGTTATAAATACAATCACTCAATTGCAAGAAGAATTGTGTTTGCATGATGAGAGGGATCCATCCGAAAATGTTGAACAAGCAAGGGAGGTAAAATCTATTGAAAATGTTCTTATTGACAATCGAAATGGTTTTTCTTCTAAATCATTGTATTTTCAATCCTCGACCATCGTGGAAGAAGATGCGATGTTGGGTCAAGGTGAATTTCCTCGTTCTCCTAACTCTTGCTCTAATTAGTATTTAAATTCAGTTATTGAATAAAACTTAGGTGATGAAAATGATCTTAAGCATTCTAACATTCCAATGAAACTGATTAAAAATGTAGATCTGCAATTGAAAGAAGAAACCTTTAAACCTCATCTACAAATCGTACTTTATCAACATGAAATATCAGATGTTTTTCATGAAAGTTTTGAATTGTCTATTGTATAGGAGGCAAATTTAGATGATCATATTATGTTGAAGAATTTATCACCAAAATAGAGTGAAAGTTTTAAGGAAAATGAAGAGGAATGTCTTGAGAATACCATTGTTAAATATCATAGCTCAATATATTATTTTCATTTTCTTATTTATGATTCCTTTTACTCTTTATATCCCAATCTATTCTTAGATTCTAGTGGATTTGATACTTTACCCATGGTATCTTACTCTTTGCCACCACATTCCAATCTTTTCGATATGCCAAAATTTGGTGAAACTAATTCCAAACATAACACTTATCAAGTCGGATTTGATGCTCTTTCACTTTCATCACTCGAATGGAAAAATGACATGTTGCAAGATGATTTTACACAATTTATTTTTGAAAAAGACAATGCACTCATCCTTATGGAGATCGAATATTATACATTGCATATTCGTTCTTTGATTAGTTCGAATTTTAATGTTTATGCTTCACATTTTGAAACGATCAATCTCATCAAAGAAAGCATTCAAACCAATAATCTAACTGATGTCATGAATCCTCTTATGATGTGTTCTCCATTGATATATCCATTTCATCAAAGTCATAGTTTGCATCTTAATTTTTATAGCAGGATCTTATAATGGCTTGAAGATTCGTATCTAAAAAATCTTCATAATAAAGATAAAGTTGTGCTTACTTTGTTTCTACCTAAATATTTAAGAAATAAACATTACATGATTTTTTTAGATCCTCCATGTGAAGAAATTGATGAACACTTGGAGAATTGTGGGGACGATGGGGCCCTTAGGTCTAGGCCGATGATTATGTCAGGTCCCCATAACTCTCACAAGCTTCACAAGTTCATTTTTTCATATTTTTTTGACCCATATAATGACAAAATTGCAGAATGGTTGGAGGATTCATACAAAAAGAATGTTCAAGGGAATGGTAAGGTCATGGTTGTTTTGTTTTTAAATGATGATGATAAAGGTAAGTATGATATATTTTTGTTATTTTTCGATATACTACCATTCGTGTTAGTAATATTTGATCTTGTTTTCATTGCAGGATTGGAGTTACTCCGATCGCTGCATTGGAAGCATGACTTCACTTAGTATTTTTTATTTGTTTAGTAGTTAGAGTAGGTTTAGGAGTAGGTTTCCTTTAGTTTTATTTTTCAATATTTCTTTTTGTAATAATGCAGTTATGAACACAAGCGAGCACACCAAGAGAACCATAATATGAATGTTTTCAAGGAAGTCCACTTTAAATCTTGTTCTCTCTACTTTGCGTTGAATATTTCTTTTCAAAAACGCAGTATCATCATGAAAATTTTAAATGGAAAGTAAAGAGATAAGTAAATTTGAACTATCAATTAAACCCTGACCCAAGGTGCCACGAGTACGACTGCACTCATCTTAATAAGTATTTTTCTATTTTCTTTTAGTCCCTTTTATTTTTAATAATAATGCTTGGTCAAAGTAGCATCTCATACATCACTATACTAAGAAAAGAATTTTCTCGCACATGATATTTTATATGATTTAGTTCTTCCTTTATTTTATAGTGAGACGCTAATGGATCCAAAAGCTCAAGTTTATCTTTGGCCAAAATCATTTCCTGAACAATTTTCTTTTGTTGTTTTGATTTTGTGTATTTCTGATTTTGAATCCCATTAATAAAATTTGATTTGGTTTGCTATGTGTTTTTTTTTGTTTTCTTTGATTGCTTTGAACGAGTTTTCTTCTTATTTGTCTTTTTGAATCAATATTTTTCTGATCAAGGAGAGATTGTCAAAGGAAGCATTCATTTTAAAATTTGTGTTTTTCAAGCAATTTGAAATAATTCAAAAGGTCTCGATATTAAGATATAGCTTACACAATTGATTTTTAAGTCAATTGTCACTTTCATTTTGTCCTCAAATTGTCTTTGCCAGAGTATTACACCAAAGATATGGTTTAAATCTTTGAGAATTACGATGATATTTAAACTTTTTATGTCATCCATATTTTAAGGAATCACTTTTAAGTGTTTCCCCATTCTCTAGATGATTTCTTAAATGAAATCTAATATCTCTAAACCATGATAAAACTTTCAGTTTTGAAAGCAAATAAATAACCTAATCAACTATTCACCTGTATTGCAATTAACCTCCAATATCACCCCGCTCTCTTTGTCATCAAGGAATCTATGATTGTATTATTATTTAAAAGTGGCATAAGAGGGTTGGAAGCACTTAAGTGTGTGGAGTGTAAACCCATCGAAGTACTGAACAGGCTCGTTGGTAGCAGGTAAATGCACACATGATACCAAGACAACTTCGTCAGGGTACTGAACAGGTCTGTTGGCAACGAAGCAATGTTGGCTCGAGAGGTTGCAGGTATATGTTTTTAAATTAACTTTTATGGAACTATACATCATGTGGATACAACTATTGGATGGAATTAAAACATTTGAGTGGGTTAAATGACATCCATGTCGAGGCTATGGACGTCTGCTGACAGCAGTGGCTTTGTCAACAGTATTGAAGTTATTTTATAAACATTGTGACTCTTTGATTAAGACATTATTTCAGGTTATAATCCCTTGCAAAGAAAATTCTATTGTCTGGTCATAACATTGAGCTTATCCTAATACTATATGGTCTCAGAGTGAATTTATTTCAGGGAGCTTAAATCTTTTTTTCAAGTCTTATTATTTTCTTCCTGAGATGAAATTTTACCAGGTCGGAGATAATTGTTTCACCCAGTAAGTCGTCATTTGTTGGGCCCCAACAACTCCCCCTAATTTTTTACAAAATTTAAAGGGCCCCCATTCGAATCTTGATCATTATAATGAGCTACAAAATCAACCTTTTCAAATAGTTCCATACATTGGCTTGCTTTGAGACAAACTTAAGGCATTCACTATAGTATGAGACATTCATTACAAGAGTATATGTCAAAAGTTAGAAACGAACATAAAAATCTCAATTTAAACAAAAACGTTAATTTTTATCAAATGTTTACTTTTGTTTAAATTATGATTATGTGTTCTTTCTTTTTGTTCATTAGCAAGTTTGACTATTTTGAATAACGGGTTCAATACTTCATCAAATAATATCTTGGTTGATTTCTCATTTTCGTAAAATCATTTGGTGATATTAATTAATTAAATTCTTTTTTTTTCTTGTTTTTCATTTTGCATCTCATTTCAAAATAAAAATAATAATTAAAAAAACAAAAATTTTTTTATCTATGATTCATTTAATTTTGTAAAAAAACAAAATTAATATTTTTCTCTTTTCTATCTAGATTTTGTTTTATTCACAATTTTTAGGTTATTAATTTTTAAGTTATTAATTTAGATTTCTTTTTATTTCACAGGTTTCTATTATCAAATATTTGATACGGATTTGATCATGGCTTGATTTTATTATCCAATTACGTTCAAGATGATTGATCCAAAAATAATATTGGATCGCTACAAATAATTTTATGAGTAACAACAGATAAAATTTGGAAAGACGTAAAGATCAGAGAGACAATTTTGCAGCACTGATTGTAGCCAAACCATGAGGAATTTGAAGAAACAGTTGAAAACTCATAACCCAAATGAACCCGTTTACTTTCTGCGTAAAAAGTTTCCCAAAACAATGCACGATTTGGGAGATATTGATGTCTCTTTACGAGACAAATTTCAGGTGGCAAAAATTAATAGTGACGCCCAGACTGTTCATTTATTGTATAAATATATGAGAAAGTTTAGAGCCATAGAGATCCAAGAATTGGAGAGGAGGATTTTTATCCTTTCTCTTTTGTATATTATTTATTTTGTAAACTTTTCTTCTTTTCAAATGGAGTAACGGAGGATTGGAATCTTTGGGAAAATAGACCAGTATTTTCAAAGAAGAATATGGAATTCCAGGTTGCTTAATGGCTTTTGTTCTGTGAGTAAAATGGTTTTATTTTCATTACAATATCTTCATATTCTTTGAATAATTGATTATGCATTGATTTAAATTAGTTCTAATCTATTTTATCAATACATGGTTAATTTTTATCATTTATGTATTAATTTTTTTTCAATCTTTAAGAATCTATTATCTTAAAAATTCTTTCAGGACTACGATATGGACATGTGATTTTGAGGAAGAATATGAGAAAACAATTCATCTTTGGCTTTAGACCTATGTGATGCTTATTCCATTTCATTCTTCTATTACTATTGTATCATGAGAATGTTATTATGGTTGATTTTAGATTTAGCTTGTCATCATATGGTGTTTTCATACTATTAAATGTTATATGTTGTTCATAATTTCTTATTCCATTTTTTATGTGTGATCAATCGCTCATTTGATTATTGTGAAATTTATTTCTAATGTTAAATGTTGGATAATATCAATACTCAGAATTGAGTTTTGTTTCGTTCTTAAATATTGATTATCTTAAGATCACATGATTTTTAATTAGGTGTCTTCCTGTTGTTATTAATTTACTCCAATATCAAATACTTCTTTGAATGTATTCTGGAAACGCTAATATTGTTTTGTTATAGGTTTCTCTTAACAATAGTACATGCATGAGCTCATACAACACAGAAAGATAATACCAGTTTCGTTGATCAACTACATGTTATTCTGTGTATTATTTAGTTAAGTTGTTTATGAATGAAACAATGATTACATTAGCTTTCATTGTTTTGTGTCACTGTATCAATCGTATTCATTTAGTATTTATTCATTTAATATCTTTAAAAAATAAACAAAAAGAAGTGTTGTTCATATTTGATTCTTAAACTTTATCAAACAATCATTTTCACAAGATTTCATGCAAACCTTGTAAATTGTATATAAACTGTTCATAATCATTTGTATATTCACATTCTTAGATAAATATTTGTAATTATTGTGTCGATTGTTAGAATCTTTTATTTAGTTAATTTATTTTATTTTTCTATCTTTAGGACCTTAGTTGGCTAACGGATCCATTAACCCCGTCAGAATAGGTTACACCAAATGGCTTGGGTTATTTAGAAAACCCCGGACCGGATCTATTCTTCCAGTTGACGACATGTCAAATCTGTCTGTCAACACTTGGCAAACCTAATGCCCGAACCAATGTAGGGGATAGATGAGAGGAAAAATTATGAAAAGTGATAAGTATGGAAGGAATGGACGGTAACCTTTCATAGACCCACTCAGTGGCAACTCATCCCTAAGGGAACCAACTTACTAGGACACTTTGTCATCCCTCCCGGGTATGGACAAGTTAAAAGGCATAATTTCCAAGCAAACATCATGAAATAAAAAAGAATTCAATGCACATATTCAAATGTTTTGAGAATCAGAGTGGCACATACAATGATACCTGGACTCATTACCTCATGGAGCAAGACCCGTGGCTACCTCATAACCAGGCTGATGGGATGGATGTTGTTGTTGCTAATAGATAGGAGGCGTTGAAGAAAAGATGGGGCCTCCAGGGCCAAGCTCAAGTCAATATGGCTCTTGGTACTCCATGTCTAGGACTTGTGGGTCTCTAAACATAATATCCTTAGTTATCCCTAGGGTAGGGGATAACAAGCACCATTCTAGATTCAAATCCTTCCAGTTTTCAAGATAAAACAGACCGATAGGTACAGAGGGATGCGATGGTGGAGTACACCACCATCATGAAGAATGATGTTTGGAACATATTGTCAATATCAGAGCAGAAGTCAATTGTGAGTTTAAGATGGCTCTATAAGATCAAGCATGCTACAGATAGTAGTGTTGAGGAGTTGAAAGTGAGTTTTGTGGCCAGAGGGCTCTTCTAGAGAGAGGGAGTGGAGTATGATGAAACATTTGCTCCAGACACCAGGTACACTTCCATTAGAGCAGTGATGTCCTTGGTTTCATTTATGGGATGGAGGATACATCAAATGATGTGAAGACAGATTTCCTTAATGGGATCATTGAGGAAGAAGTGTGCATAGCGCAACCTCAGGTCTTTGAGGTAAGTGGGAAGGTGTCCCATGTATGCAAGATTATGAAAGCTTTGTATGAAATCAAGCATGCACCAAGAGTGTGGTATTCCAAGATTGATGGATACCTGCAATGGGATTCACCAAAAGTGAAGCAAATTCTAACTTATATTACACATTTGTTTAGGTTGATCTACTCTTTTTGGTGTCATATATGGATGACTTGTTTCTGACAAGTGCAGAGAAGTTCATTGCAGAGTACAAAGCAAACATGGTTGTTGAGTTTGAGATGAAAGACGTCAGTGTGATGCATTATTTCTTAGGTTTGAAGGAAGGTTTGGTAAAGACCAGGGGAGATTTTCCCTCTGCAAGGTAAGTATGCAGTTCAAATCCTAAAGAGGTTTTAGAAGAATCATTACAAACCTATGGCCACACCCATGATCACTAATCTTAAGAAGGTGACAACTTCAAATTCATATTTGGTGGATCCAACGTTGTACACGCAGTTGATAGGTTCTTTGATGTAGTTGGTCAACACTAAGCCAGATATATGTTTTGCAGTGAACACCTTGAGTCATTTCATGGTGGAGCCAAGACAGGAGCATTGGTTAGAAGAAAAACATGTGCTCAAGTATTTGGTATTTGAGGGGCACAATGGAGTATGGTTTGAGATATCTTAAAGATGGTGAAGTGAAGTTTTGGAGGTATTCAAACTCCAAATTGGGTAGGCAATGCAGTAGACAGGAAGAGCACCTTGGGGTGTTACTTTAGCTTGGGATTAGTGATGATATATTGACTCAACAGGAAGCAAACTTCCAGAACACTTAGCTTAGCAAATGCAGAGTATATGGCAACCAATACTACTAGTTGTGAGGCCATCTGGCTTTACAAGTTACTTACAGGATTGTTCGATCAAGAGTTGGATCCTGTTGATTTTTCTATAAGTAAGGTTAAGCATGAAGTTTATTCCATTTTAGCATTCAACTTAACCATAACCAATAATGTTGCAGCAACTAAGATCACAAGAAGAAACATCATGCACAAGAACACAAGAAGTATCATGGGAAACCCTTCTCAACAAGGGAAGAAAACCCAACCAAAATCCTTTGTTATATTCTTCAAGAGAAATACCTTCACCACCAAGAAAACCTAGTACACAAGAGGGTGCTTGCAAACCCTAGAAAATTAGCACCCAAGAGAGGTGGGCACTTTTCCCAAGAAGGTATACTTGCTGAAATTTCCAAACTCACACAAGGGATATGATTCCTCAATGGGGAATTTACCTTTACTTATATTAAACTTGACCTATCAACATAAGTGTCTATTGGCACAACAGGGCCAACCTCTCTATCTCATAATATAATTAATATTAACCAAATTAATTATCTTTTACATTAATTATCAATTACATTAAGGTGGGGCCAACCTGTACCCTTTACATTACAATTAGGGTTACAGGCAGGTCTGACTCTTAAACAATATAGTAAGGAATCTCATACACCCACTAGTGCTCATCCACTAGGGGCACAGCCATAGGGATGTCCATATCTCTGGCTCACTGTATTACACAGAAGAACCACTTATTCACTAGTGCTCAACCACCAAGATCACGTTCACCTGTGCTCGTCCACATGCACGTCCACTCAACAGATCTTATTTCCCACTGCATTACACAGGAGAGTCATCTGGAGTTTCTCAATAACTCTCTACTCATAGGAAGCTAATACATCATCTTCATTTTTGTCTCACAGAGAGGCATTCTTCATCATGCCAAGGCTAACACTCCCTCTCAGCTAGGGAGGCATTCTTCATCATGCCAAGTCTCACACAGATGTATTTTGAACTTTGTTCTTGGTTGTAATTATCAACACTCCCTCTCAACTAGGGAGGTATCCTTCACCAAGCTAATTTGGTGAATATGTATGCAATTTGTTCATATGTAGGAAAGTATTGCATGTGTACTATTTTCCTCTGCATCATATCTCTGATATAATAATATTTTATCTCAACGTGTTTTGATCTATCATAAAACATTGGGTTCTCAAAGAGCTTTACACACATCTTTGGTTATCATCATAGGATCCATCTCATGATCAAGTAAATCTCTCAGAAGTTTATGAAGTCGCATTGCTTCACACACTCAATGATATATACTATGTTTTTGTGGTATTCAAGGCACAGAGCTTTGTTTCCTGCTGCACTAGGGAACCATGACAACCTTCATGGTAAAACAACAAGTGGATGTTCTCTTCCGGTTCAAAGTACTCGTTGCTCAATCTATATCGGCATATCCTGCAAGCTCAAGTTCACATGGGAGGTATATCTCAGGCCATATCTGGCCATATCTCATGCCATTCTATTCCATCTATGTCTCAGATAGGAACCACACACCCCTCTCAGGGGCTCTCTCTTAGGTTTGTGCCCTAGAGAATGTCTCACATAGTTGCAATCATCAACAGATCCCACGGTCATTTACTGTGATAATTAGAGTCGTATCAAACTCTCTGAGAATCCAATGTTTCATGACAAGTCGAAACATATAGAGATCAGATATCACTTCATATGAGACAGGGTTCAGAAAGGAGTAGTGAAGCTCAATATATTCTCACGGATCAACAGGTAGTTGATATTCTCACCAAGCCTTTGGCAAAAGGGAAGTTTCAAACATTCAAAATAAAACTTTGATTGGTGCGGAATTTCTCCCTCGCTAAGAGGGTGTGTTGAGAATTATAGCTCGAGCAAGAACTTCCGCATAGGTTCTGAACGTGTGAGAAGTAGTTAAAGATATTTTTGAAAAGTAATTATATCTTGTAATTCACTTTAGTAGAAGTGAAAGTCTTATATTTCTCTATTAAGTCTATAAAAGTGTTTTTTATGCATGCATGAGTAAGAGCAAACTCAAAAATAGATTAGCGTTTTAATTTGAACTAATAGTATAAAGACAAGACATGATAAAGAATTCACACACCCCTGAATAGTTGAGAAATTTGACCAACAAAGAGAGAGAGAATTCAAACAAATGTGAATTTGAGCAATAGGAAATAGTTCCATACAAGTGTCCTATAGTTCCATGTTAATCCATTTAGAAAAAAAAATCTAGCCGTGAGTTATTTTCCTTTGCCATTGGCCCCACAAGTTAAAAACAAAAACAAAATTGTCCACCATGCAGGAGCGCTTTTTCCCTCCACGAGCGCTCTAGGAGCATCATGGGAGTGCCCAAGAGCGATTCAAGAGAACTACTTCTAGAGCACTTCCCACAAAACCAATGAGCGCCTTAAAATCCCGGGGAGAACACTTCCAGGAGGGAGCGACCTGGAAGCACACTACCAAGGACACTTGTGGGGTGCTTGGTTCAAAGTGCAATTCGAAAACAAAGTGGAAGGGGGACGGTGCACGGGAGTGCTCTCATGCAGCATAAGATTAAGTGTGGCCTTTTGGTAATACAAAATTCGACCCTTTTTGGGATATTTCTGCTGAGATAATTATGTATTGAGCCCTCAGATGGACTGCATACCCTCCAGGGGACTGACCGGCAAAGATCTGGGCTTCCCGATGGAGTAATGCAGTCTCCACTGCAGGATGGATGATTTGATGTAGCACTGGTTACTGCAATTTCTTTCCTTATGATAAAACATGACTTTTTCCTGGGAAAAAACAAGATCCTGATTATATGGTTCAGAAAGATAAGGATATTTACAATCTAGTAAACAATTTGAGCTATCCCTAATAAAACATGACTTTTTTCCTTGGAAAAAACAAAACCCTGATTATATTGTTTAGAAGGATAAGGATATGTACAATCTAGTCAAAAACAATTTGAACTACCCCTAATAAAACATGACTTTTTTCTTTGGAAAAAACAAGATCCTGATTATATAGTTTAGAAGGATAAGGATACGTACAATCTAGTCAAAAACAACTTGAACTACCCCTAATAGAATCTCTTATTCCAGTTTACAAGACCGCTGCTAATAAAATACAATCTGATAAAATTTTTATCTAGAGCAGTTAGAAGTAACCCTCACCCCATTAATCTTCCAGTGGTGATTTCTGTGAACCAAAAGATGGAAACTAAGACAGGTAATGAATTCCATATGCACTAGTTTGTGGTTAGAAGGTTTCTGTGGGCATTAAACAGTCCTCTATCAGGGAATTACCCCACCAAGATGCTCAAACTATCTATCTACCAGGATAAAATCAATCTTTGTTGCTTTTATTTAAATATTTAGTTGCATGTAGCTTTCCAATTTAGATGGCAATGTGTAATTTTTTTCATGAAAAAAATAAGCTAATCCAAAATCAGTCTAATCAATATAGTTTGAAAAACTAACCAACGAGGATAATCTCTAACCAGGCATGATTTTAAGGATGGAAATTTATTTTTAAAATGTAAAAACCTTGGCGAATATTACTAATCGTTCATATGTCAACAATAAATGTTTGACATAGTTTGAAAAACTAACCAGTGAGGATAATCTCAAACCAGGGATGGTTTTAAGGATGGAAATTTATTTTAAAATGTAGAAACCTTGGCGAATATTACTAATCCTTCATATGTCAACAATAAATGTTTGGCAATATTTTTGTAAAAATATTCAAATTTCTAAGTATTTTATATAGTTTTTACAAAATTTTGGTGATTTTTAAGGTAAAATAATTTTATCCTATAGAATTTGGGTGAATCATTTTTAAAATAGCAATCTCATTTTTGAAAAAACCATGAAAAATTAACCCATGGACGAATTTTAACCCCTAAAATCATCCCTGTCTCAAACAGTGGGTATATTGTGTCTACAAGAGTCTAGATTTGTCAAGATATATAATCAGTAACTTAATGCATTTATTGATTTCATGATAAGCACAATATTTGTAACATGTTCCTAAGAAAACATACTTGGATGCAAACACAAAAACAATGGCAATCCTCAAATGTATTTTTAGGAAAAATAAATTGAAAACAAGTGATAAATTTAATATTTTCAAGAGGGCTCGGATTTTTAAATATACTGATAGAGAGAATTCCAAAGGTATCAAATCACTTTCAAGTTTCAATGTAGTTGGTTGTGCAACTGAGATGAGCTGGCTACACAGCTAGAACCTGCCTTCCTTCAATGCAGGTAGAAGTTAAACTATTGAGCTTCTAACATCCATGTAATGTTAAGAGAGATGCATCCAGAAAATACTTAGAAAATAATTTACGTGTCATTTTAAAATTTCTCTCAACTTCGGAGTACTAGGACTGTTGAGGCTTAATAGAGGACTCTAAGCAGTTATTGTGCATCCTATGAAACATGCTAGAACATGAGCACCGAACATACAGTTGAATTCTGTGTCTCACCGACATAACTTCAAAATCAAAACATGGGAAAGGGTTCAAGTCACAGAGCAATGCTCATATCCATTGCATATCAGTCCAGACAATCATGTAAATGATTTTAAACTGAATTTGGGATTCTACTAGTCCAGGTAATAAGGAGCCCAGTGCCACAAAAGGTGCATCCTTTTGGATATCAGTGTTGGCCCATATTTTAGAAAACAAGGTACTGAGAAAGTAATAGGGGTTAGGGTTGGAGTTACACTAGACGCTTGCATGTCTGCAATCTGTGTAGACTTTAGGGCAGAGTAGGGCCTAGGCTATAAGAATTTCAGAAAGCTAGAAATTATAATGCCTTGTCTCCATTAAAATAGAATGAATTCCATTAAAGCACTACGACCTTGTATTAATATAAATTGGAAATGGGAAACAATGGCATACGACAATGGAATCAGAAATGAGGCTACAAGGTTTGGGGGAATGACAAATTTAAGCCCACGAATATATTATGCATATAAAATATATTAGTAAATCTACTAATATAGTGTCAAAACAGGGATGGGAAGGGAAATGTGTCTCCTGGTCAGGTTTCACATTGTCACCTGCTGCGTGTACAACGAAAGATAAAACCTACTGGATATGATCAATAAAAAATCCCCTAGAATTGGTCTGTTGGGTTGAGATCTTGTTGCAAGTTGGAGCACTTGTTGTTCAAGCAACCCCGGTTTAATTCCTGGTGAGCATGCAAAGTTGCATTGACTTTGACGGGCCATAGTTAAAATATTTTTCAACGAAGATAACTAGGTGCAAGCCTCAAGTGATTTAACATCCAAGGAACTGTTCAGACACTTTGTAAAGCAGGGCCATTTTCTCAAAAAAACGGTGGAATTCATTTAAAAATTAAAATGCATAATAATTTGTCAGCATTCGGCCCTTGGATCACTATTTGATAGAGTATTAAAAAGGCACAACTTGTTGAGAGGGAGGCAATGGGAGATTTTGAGAGAAACAAACTAACAGATCAATGAAAGCATTTTGCCATTTTCAAAGCCCATAAATCCTCTGTATATCTATGCGCTAATGAAAGACTTTCTGATCCACCACAGATGTTTCAGACACCAGTGTGATAAAAATAAACTACAAGCCAAAACTATATCAGGAACCCAAGATCTGATTAATCCCTGTTAGCTAGCCAACAGTGATCAATAAATAATGGATGGTTTATAAAGTAGCATTCCATCCTGCTAAAACCATTTATTTTTATTGAATATAAACTGGTCCAGACATAACATACTGTAAAAACAAAAAGGTGAAAACATATATAGACCTATACCTAATCTTCTTCAGCCTATTATGGGCGTTTTGGTTACTTTGCCATTGGAATCAACAAATACCCGGACACGCTTCACATTGTAATCTGCTGTGAAAATTGAGTTCTCAGACATTATCAAGACCTTCAAGTCTGGATATTCTGCTTCAATCTTTTTCTTGGCATCTTCTCCTGAGATGCCCACTACCTCTGGCCAGGTCCCTCTCGGGGCAGTGTTCACTTCAAATATCCTTTTCTGTTGTTCCTCAGTGAGCTGACCTGTATCAATATTAATTACAAACTATCCATTGGTGAGAACATACAGACTGTGTATGGTTTGCCATTAGTAATGGATGATTTCAAAGTGCATGAGAAATAAAGGGAAAATACAGGGAAAAGGATTTGTACTCAACATTGTTTATGTTCGCCTTGTCCCACCTTCAGTTCTGACTGTTCTGCCATGGCTAATGCAAAATTTTGGATCTTGTGTGTATAAGACTCAGGATGTAAAGGATTCCGGACAGGACGTACACTGTTTTGTTTATATATATAGTTGGGGAGGGGGAGACGTGTTAATTTGGGATTTTCAAGTAGATAAGAGACGTGTTTTGTTTATATATATATTTGGGGGGAAGGGGAGACGTGTTAATTTGGGATTCTCAAGTAGATAAGAGACGGGTTGAAGAAGGAAATATATCCGGGTAAGAGGTGTAATTATGAAAAATAAAATATTTAAGTTTTATGATTGAGGAAGATTTGGCTTTTTTTTTAAGGATGGTAAGAGAGATAATCAATAATAATAAATAAGGGTTGTATGGCAATTTAGTCCTTGTCAAATAGATTTGGAAATTGAATGCAATTAAATATGATCATTTAACTAACTAGACTGTATGAATAATTGTCCATTTATCATAAAATAAATATATTATTATGTGTTTTTATATATATAAAATAATGATAGAAACTATTAAAAAATGCACTTCAAAAATATTAAAACTTTAAAATCCTCTTAAAATAGTTACATAGTTTTTCTTTATTTTCAATTATCTAAAAATTAAGAACAACTTTTAAATATTTTTAAGAATAAATATTCCTTAAAATTTATATATAAACCAAAATAAATTCATATTCATATTATATTATAAAGTAAAATCTTTTTAATATATTCTTAATATTCACATTTCACTTTTAGAAATATAGATAGATATAAAGAGATTTCTTATCCAAAATTATTATTTTTTTAAAGTGTTTTTAAGCCTATTAATCAACATGCAACAATTTGACTCTTTTAAAATCAACTTACATATGTGTTAGTGTTAATTTTTTTAATGAAAAAGGTTTTTAAAATGTGTGGCAGAGGTCACTCAGCAAATTCCAAAGCACCTTGACCTCTCATGAAAACTGCATCCAATCAGTAAACCGTGTACATCGTAGTACCTACTTGTAAGGGCAGTGTGCACGGGAAACTTCTCGTCATTTTTAAAGAGAAACGGATTGAAGCCATGCTTTAAGCTTTCATAGAGACGTCCACTATCATTAATATAATATATAAATATAATAATAAGTGGATACAAAATTCAGTGTGATGGTACTTATAATAAATTTTATTGATTATATAATTAATTTGAAGTCTTGAAATACATGAAGGCATCAATAAGACTTGAAATATATTAACCAATTAATAATAAGAAAAATAAATATTTTTGTTATATCAAAAAACATATATTTGTTTTCTTAAGTTAAACATTACATTTCACACATAAATTTAAAATAAAAGGCAAATTAATGTCAAATCAATAGCAAACTCATTGTTATAGTCTCATGTCTTTGGCATGGCAAGGACTAATAAGGTAATTAATATTTGTTATATGTTTGTTTGGTATTTTGGAATGGAGTAAGTTAATAATTGGTTAAACACAAAAAATTGTGTGCTAATTTTTTTTGTAAGGTAATCATAAGCAAGGTGGTGTTCCCGAGGTGTAGGACAGTGGGTGACGGAGTGTGCTGTTAAGGCACTCTGTGATGTTAAAGTCACCTGTTTCGAAACTTGGAGACAAAAAATCTAGCCACATAGCAAACAAAAAAAATCATAAGCAAAGTGGTTTTATACATCAATTTTTGGTGTTTGGCATTGACCTTAAAAATAGATTATTATTATTATTATTTAAGAAACTTTAAGACATAGATTATCTTTAAATAAACCAAAACTTTTGAGGGTAAAATCTCATGGTCTAGATGATCTTTAAATAAACCAAAACTTTTCAAGGTAAAATTCCATGGTTTAATTTTCATCAATTAAGTGGAACCATAACTTTTCATAAAATTATTATATCAATTAAGTGGAACCATAACTTCTCATACAAAAAATTATATAGATAAGAGAGGTTGACTTTGTTCACTTGTTAACTTACTCCTTGCTGAATAGTTTTTAAGATTTTTAAAATATTTTTTCTTTCTTTTTGGATAATGTGTAACAACTTAGTTCATTTTGATACTATCATTGTTGGTGGTTTGGTGTGAACTTATGAACCATTTTTTGCTTGTGGTTGTTATGGATGTGATATCACATGTTATCTCTATAATGACATTTATCTTTATGTTGGGATGTTGGGATTTATCCTCTTTCACTTTGATACTATTATGGATGGTGGTTTTGGTGTCATGCGTGTGGTTGTTGTGCATTCATATTACAAGTTATTTTTATAGTGACATTTATCTTTATGTTGGGTTTTGGTTCTATATTAATATTCCTCTTGTCAATTGGCAATAATGGCATGTGTTAACATCATTATTGAATATGTACAGTGAATAATCTCACATCCATAACAAATTTGAAATTAAAATAGTTTATAATGTTTATTTTCAACATTAAAGTGCTTGTCTTGAGATTGATATGATATCATTATTTTTTACTTTAATACACATCATCCAAGTGTCCACCTTCCACTCCACATTTTCTACTGATTATGGGATGTACACATATTTCCATGCATAGAGGCATTCATTGGCAACTCATGAATGGGTTGTGTTATCACTATAACAATTTATGTGAGAAATCCAGATTTCAAGACTTAGCAAGGTGCAAAACTAATGTGGAAGCGTGATAAACTGGAAGACAAGGCCAAATATAGTGGGAGGAGGATAAATCTAGCAGGAGTGCGGAGTTGATGGGACCCAGTGGGCCATAGATCTTTGGCGCCGCGGATCAACGATTAGGGATCATATTGGGAGGAGAACTAGCGCAGAGGTTAATTCCTGAAAGTGGGTCGATAAGAATACCGTGGTTTCGACTCGGGACCATGTGGTGCCATCGGATGCATTTCGGGGCAAAAAGCAGTCTATCCCAAACCGCTTTGTCTCGTCCTCGAAATTTCTGAGAGACAAGCGCTACAGAGATTGTTGCGAAATGGCTAGCAGAAGTAAGTTGGGGGTTAAACCATTTGCAGGCAAATTCGATTAGTTTCACGTATATCAGTTTTCAAGTCTCAGTTTCTAGATTTCAAATAATTTTGACCAGTCTTCTTCCGAGGTGAATTTTGGGCAAACCAGAGCACGTTTTGAGAAACCGAAAGAGGTTTATATTCAGCACGGGCCAAAGAACAATAACCTCTCCCGAATTTCTCATAGCTATTACATACTGGGATAATCGAGGACATATTGGAGCCTTACATTTCCGGATTCAAGATTTTCTTGTGGGAAGACATCTTTTTCAAATGTAGATCCCGGATAAATGGAGAAACATTTCACAAAACCGAGAGAGGTTTTTACTCAAGATAATCTGATATACAAAACCCTCCCCCATATTTTACACAGGTGTCACATATTGAGAGATTCAAATAAATCTTTGAACCTTATTTTTTAGTTTTCATGTTTTCCTGTTCTAGACATTTTTTTACGGCACGTGTTCCGGCTAGTTGGAGATCAATTTAGAGAAAAAGAGGGAGGTTTTTATTCATAATGATCTTATCTACAAAAACCGTTCTCATATTTTACACATCTATTACGGTTTGAGATTTGCAGGTGGCGTTTTGAAGCCTATTTTTTCGTGTAAGCGGTTTCCAAACGAAACGCTTCTTTATTTGTAACCGGTTTGGAAATGAAATGACTTGTTGTTTGTATAAATGTTAAGCGTTTTGAATGTATTAGTGTTGGAATAAGTGAAAGGGCACCTTTTAGTTGTTTCTGAACTCAATTGTAATTTTCTGGAGCTGAATTGAATACATATGCAGAAGCTTTTGAAGTCTCTATGAAAATATTCTAATGGTGGTGATATGAGTTTTGTCACCTTTTATTGTATGTATTTCCTGTGTTCTTTAATTCTATTTACATTTTCTTCTGTTTAAATTGGATAGTCAAAGGACCAGAATTCATCTTGTGATGCTCTCGGCTTAAGAAATTTAAACTGTGTAATTTTCTTCCTAGCTAATTCAGAATTCATTTCAGTAATGCTTTGATGCAGTTCTTTGTTTTTTCCTTCTTCTTACACTTTTCTTAAATACAATTTACAACTCAGATTCATTGCCTCATTTAGCCTTTATCCTCTAGAGAGTTCTATTGGCCAGTCATTGTTTTCATTCTCTTTCATAATTTTGACTCCATAGCCCTAAGTGTCCCTCCCCTTCCTTGCCAACAACTTTATAAAAACCCCCAAAACAAACTAAATATAGCCACCAATTGCCAAAGAAGTATCAAGTGACATGAGAGAGCCCCCTCTGAGATGAACAGGCTAGTACCCAGCTCTAAAGTTGATTGAAATAGTTACTCGTTTGTCTATCAGCCAGACAAAATTTACAAAGTGCTAACAGGTTGGAATCTCAGCGAGGCCATAACAAGGTTCTATGTTGCTACATTTCACCAACTCATCAAATTCAGCTAAGTGTCATTATTGTTGTTTTAATGTCTCTTGAATTGCTCAAATCATGCATGATATCAATTGATTTCGATGAAATGTTGAAATATGTTTTCATTTAGGGATTTTGTTATCAAGTTGACCTCTTGTTGCTTATTTGAAGAAGTTAATGATTTGTTGCGTTGATATTTGGGTTATGGCAAACCATTATCACTAATGACATTTCATTGTAAGCATCGGTTACAACTAGCATGGTTATGCATTTAATATAATATATTGTCCTTAAATTAGTGAGCACATTTGCATGAAGTCATGCCTCTACATACAAAGTTCTTAATGTTTGATGAGGGAAAGTTATTAATAATCATTCTTTCTTTGTCAAATTGATTTTGCTATTGTTTGTCATCTGCATCTTCTTTGCTTTTCTCTTGGAAGGAGAAGGAGCAACTTCATTATCCTCAGGAGAAGTATCATTAAACATTTTTGGCATTAATACATGCTCAAACTTCAAAGAATGACATTACAACTACTACGTCGAGCATCACAAACCCATTTTCCAACAATGTACCAATATTATATATGATACAAATTGTAAGGACATGCACCATTGGTTGTGCATGCATTGTAATCACAATGTACATATATCCATCTTACTTACAATGGGTTTTCCTCAATGAGAACAATAAACCCTAACATAGCCAAGCAATTAACATAAAAAAAAATTGCATGGTATGTTGAAGTGTTGTAGGTAACACCTTATCATTTAGGTAGGTGAAAAAATTTCACTACCCCTTACAAATCACTAGGTTGATATGTGTTCATTGTTCAAAGGCACAATTTTAGACAAAAGTTTGTATGATGGGGGTGTTACCCATCATATTTACATGAGAGGTAAATTTGTGATTTTTCATCACATGATAGAATTTTCAAGAATAACTCATCTGAATGTTGAAGGATCTTTTTTTTCTTGGAGATAGTGCATTTTGATTGGGCATATGGATGATCGTGGATCCTCTTACTTCACCATGATGTTGCATGTGGTGTTGATTCAATGGATTATGTGGTGGATTTCCTGGCTTCATGTTTCTTTCTTCATAGTCACACTTGATACTTAGATGGATAATGGTGACATGCTACCTAATGTTATGATATGATGGTCCAGTTATCACACAGTTTGTAGTTTGGGAAAATCCCAACCCAAACAACAAGTGTGTGACACAACTGGGAACACCTATCATTGTCACCTTAATAGATTTCCCCTTCGTTTTAGTGAAGGACAAGTCCAACATAAGGGAGGCTTCTTGTTTGACCCTAGGGGGATTGCAAGGGGAGAAGCAAGGAGCTAGAAGAATACCCCTATAGGTCAAGGTCAAGGATGAGAATGAGGCACAAGGAAAAATTATTTGGAGATGGTAAATGGTTTTCAAAGTTGTGTATCTACAAAACAACGTAAGACAAACCAAAACAAGATAATATATGATGATATAAGCCTCAAAACTAGTGGGGAATCAACAAGAAACCTTGTTGTCCCAAAATTGCAGCAGTATGGAAATATATATCAACAGTAAAGAGACTATGACAACTACAAATTAAACCATCAAAATCAAGTGTATGATGTTGGAAAATAAATCTATCAATCAATAGACAAATATTCCAATATTTAAACCAAGACTTTGATAGCAAGAAAGGGTTGTTAATAAGTGTTATCAACAAAGTTTTATAACAACATTATGGTTGTAGAAAAATTTTGCTACAACTTGCAAGTGAATTTCAGTGGTAGAAAAATGAGTAAAGAGTGATAAAAGAGTGAGTTTGATGTAGCCCTGTTGGTTGTAGCTTAATGCTTGTTACAACAACTTAATCACTTCGCAAATCAAGACGCCCCTAGGGCACAAGATAACTTAAAGCATGTAAAATTTAATTCCAAACTTGAACAATTCAATCTCTTTAAAATTATGTTTACCAATGCAACAATATTCAATCTCCAATGCAAAGATTAGTGTCTTATCTATTGGGTAATGGAGTCTCTTGTTTTGACCTAGGGTCTATCACTCTTCTAGGGGTGTATGTCCTTTTATTCCCTAGAGAAGATAAACCTTAGCAAGGTCTTGCTACAAGGGTGTAAGGAATTTTACTCTTTGTAGCAATCCTTAATCATTTTCAATGATAATATAAATAAATTCCTTGATGGAGGGTGTATGCCCTTGTACTCCTCCAAGGGTTTGAAAAAATAACCTTGAAATAAAAAAGAAACATACAAAATTGCATAAATTCCTTACCTAATCCAAGAGATATCTTGCAAAACCCTTACTTATCAAAGATATTCCACCAAATTTCCAAGAACAAGCATCCACGAGAAGTCTCTAGCATTTATTCCACCAATAGACAAGCATTCCATCCATTTTTCACAAGAGACAAGAGATAGCAAATTTACCAAGGAGGGAAAAAATTCCAACCAAGAGTTATGTAATTCTAAAGTGATTGATCTCAAAATGAAAATGAGATAGAATATATTTATATGAGACCATATAAACCAATTTGTCCACATAAAAAATTCAACAACAAATTAGAAGAGGGACGACCCCCTTTATATTCTTTTACAACTTACAAAAAATAAAATGACATAAGATAAAACCCTAAAACATGAGGAAACAAAAGGGAAGAGGTGTAGAAGGTAGAAAGTATGTGCAGGAATGGTACGATGACCCTTCAAGGAGACCCCCCAGTAGCAACCCTTTCCCCAAAGGTGACCCACTTACTATGATCTAGGTGGATATCGGTGGCCACCCACCTTCTCCAACTGGCTCAAAATAGTTTTCTGGCAATTTTGGTAATTTGCTATTTTTAGTAGTTTTTCGGGTCCTGAACTTCCGGAGCCAATTTGAGGCTCTAAATGATGGTTTTTGAGAAAAAGGGGAGCAACATACATAGTAGATCTATGTTTCTCACCCAAAAGTTGTAGTCCTCGGATATATCTTTCCAATAAGCTATCGAGTGCCCCAAACGAAGATTGTATGCAAAAGTTACACCCCTGGGAAGTTGACGTATCAACTATCCCTATCGGGGCCCACAAACCTTTTGGATTTTCATTTTCTGGGATTAGGGTTTTGGATTTTACTTATGTTAAAAAGGCCCTTAGAGCCTCATTGTAAGAATCATCTTCTCACGGATGCAAGTAGTCGTCACATCTCTTCTCAGAGATACGCTGCCACCATTCTAGCGAATCTTTCACTCTGTATTTTACAATCTTTGTACATTTTCGCTCATTAATAGAAAATTGTGTATTACTATATCTCTGTGTTTATGGTTGCATCTCTGATACATTTATGTTATATTATTGGATATCAGCGATATCTCTGCGCATTTCTTTATTACATCTCCGCTCTCATTTCGTGTCAAAAATAATCCGGATCATACTAGGAAACCATGTCAACCACCAAGGTCAAATGGGGCGAAAGATATAATTTCCAAGCAAACGTTTTCATAATCAAGAAAGGACTCACATGCTCAAATTCTTCAATTATTAAAGTGACACTTACCACGAGACCAGAATTGTTACCTCATGAATCAAGACGTGTTGTCCTTTCTAGGTCATGTTGGTGTGGTGGACGCTATTATTGTCAATGAATGGTGATGTATGGTGAGAGGAGGGGCTTTGTCTTCTCATTTGGCTCTCGACACTCCATTTCTTCAACCTGCGGGCCTCAAGACATCATCTCCTTATTTACCCCTAGCCTCGAGGGTAACATCTGGATCCTACATGGGGACATGTGCTCATCGTAGAGTACATGAGAACCTCAACATCTTTGTTAAGACCTGTGCCTACACATACTCAATAAAAAATATTAGAGCATCAAAGGTGTTAGTGTTCACTAATTTAAATGAGTTCAGAGTCAGGTCAAATATGTATATTGAGTTTTTAGAGTCATGACTTGGTCTTGTGAAGACCAAAACATAACTCATTTAAGTGTGCATGTATATATTTTTATGTGGTTCGTCTAGTACTTGTGTAATTCCTAGGTTCTTTGGGTCAAATAAGTCCAAAATCACACCTTATGTTTAGAAGGTCTGAGGGAGCATATCATGTAAATAAGATTGATTGGTCATGTGTGCTTAGTCATCAGTGAGTCATTGGTCACAAGTATTTCAAAGTTATCTTTCATCATTACAAAGATCAAAGTCATGTCAAATGGTCATCATGGCAATGAAAAGGTGTGTTATGGTATGTCCTTGAGTCTTGTCAAGTTGAAGTGTGATTTTGTATTGCTCAGCCTTATGGACAAAACATTCTCCTCCAGTGCTGCAAATGTTAGAAAAATAGGACCGCGGAGCAATAAAATAAAACAAATGCAGAAATAAAACACAGAAGACACACAATACAAGAGAGACACAGATTTACGTGGTTCACC
>CBVK0101940719.1:0-16357 GCA_900067695.1 Picea abies
TATAAATCGATGACTTTGGGATGTAGCTGGTAAGAACATCCTCATTGCGAGATGTCACTAAAATTAAGCTATCGGTTTTAAGGACATCCGTCGCTGGTAAAAGTAATGCTTCCAACAGCTGAATATGATCCACGTCATCTAAGATAATGAGAGAATGAGAAGAGCTGAGATACCTTCGGAGCTTTCCTTTGCCTTCATCAGTGCTACGTATTTGCTCATTCAATTGAGCTATGTCCTTCAGAAGGTAGCTCTGCAAGGTAGTTAGAGAATTTTCTCTTATATCAAATAAAAAGCAAGATCTTTTGTAATTTGATCTCTGACTATTAAAGAATTCTTTTGCTAGGGTGGTTTTGCCAACCCCGCCAAAACCCACAATTCCTATAACTCTAGTCTTCCCGCTTTCCTGCTGCAATAACACTGTGTCTTCAAAATCTTTTAATTTTTCCTTCAAGCCCTTCGGATATTCTGACACATGCAGCGGTGTTTTAACATTTTTCAAAACTCCTTCCACAATGTCTTTCAGGAACTGCTCCTCAGCAGGGCGCTGCAAGACACCTGTTTTCACACTAAAACAGCGAAAGAACCGAACATGAACAGTGGTTGAGAAACGCAGAGCCACTTTCAACTACAAGAACAGAACGACAGATTTAAAAAATTTCCGAACAGTTGAGTGATACGTAATCTAAGTTCTGTTTGATATCATTAAGCCAAATTAGAAACAAATAAAGCTGTGTATATACATGGTCGCTCTGCATCCGTTAGAAGTTATAATCAGATTTAATTCCCAAGGTTGTCTTCCCATTCAGAGAACTTTTGTTCCACAGCAGGCCATAGAAGACTGGAAAGAGGAAACTAATTGAAGCTAGAAATTATGCATTCTTGGCCTTTCAGGTTGTCAGCATCTAACTATACTTTAGTTGGTCTATCGGTATTCATATAACTATGACGATTTTATGAATTAAAACTAAAACTTACAAGTATATTAAAAGAAATGGCAATAAGTCAGCCTCTTCAGAAATGTCTACATATAGTGCCATCTATCAATCAATCCAACAAATTAAATGCTAAGATTTACATGGAGGGGTGGTGTTCTCACCTGTTATACGTCTCTCGGTCAAAACCTTTGATTTCTGCAACTTCAAATAGAGCATTCCTCCATTTTTCAATGGTGCTGGAGTCGTATCGTGGTTGATCATCAAATGTTTTCTTTTCTTCGAGCTCGCGTAGGGCTTGAGCATAGACTCCATTTCCGTCCTTCGTCCACCGAAGCGCTGCAGGCTCGACACCGTAGAAGACCGGGATAATGGTGGAACTCGACTTCGATCTACAGTCCACCATCAGTACGAGCTCATCTAGGCACCATTTTGAAGACGCATAACCAGCAGAGAAAATTGCTATATGAACAGAAGCTGTTCTAATGGCGCTTTCAATTTGAGGAGTTATGTTCTTTCCCTCTTGCAATTCCCGCTTGTCTAAAAATACCCGCAATTTGTGTTCGCAAAGGCTATGATAGAGATCGGTGGCCAAGGTTTCCTTGACATCGGGGCCACGGTGATTAATGAAGACATCAAACACATAGTGGTCGTTGTCGGCATGTGAGGTGGATGTTGAAGAGGATGCCATCGGATATACAATAACAAAGAAGTAAATATTGAAGATGTGTTGCAGAGATTGGGAATGCGGGCTCAACCTCAATATTGCAGTCCTCCTCGTCTGTATGATCTCACAATAGCAGAGTATCTGCCAGCTGCGCCTTTATCACTCTCTCTGTTTCAATATCTCAATACTTAAGCCAGTCGATTGAAAACGAAACAGCACTGAGGTCTGGTTGATTTCTGAATTTCTTATTTGGTTGAAGAAACCGAGTCGTTATATTTATAGCATAATTATTACCCTGTTCTGTTACCTTGAAATTGTTTTTTAATGGATGGATGGAACTAAATTACTAATACAGTAATTTGAACGGTGAACGTTCCTGGCAATTTCGTCGTCCCTGCATTTTGGAATCTTGCCACCTAACAGATATTACTCATCGATTAGACATAAAGTATTTAGGAGACCTGAATGGAAATTTCTTTATCACCTGAATGGGTTCGGCAATTTCCTTGTCACTGCGTTTTCGATCAGACATGAAGCATTTAGTAGCCTGAGTGGATTTTCTACCGAAATTTCCGTCAATTTCTTAGACCAGATGTACTCAGTGATTAGACATAAAACATTAGAACATTATGCATTGATTAGACATCATTATGCGCACCCACCAGACATTATGCGCATGCGCACCCACCAGATATTATGCATTGATTAGATCTAAAGCATTTAGTAGACCTGAGTGAATTTTCTACGGAAATTTTTTCACAAGCTCACATATAATATATGTGAGCCTATAATATATGTGAGCAGGGATAAAAACCTGCTCACATATATTATATTATATGTGAGCACTCACATATATTACATTATATGTGAGCAGGGCCTTCTCACATATAATGTATGTGAGCCTATAATATATGTGAGCAAGGACAAAAACCTGCTAACATATATTATATTATATGTGAGCACTCACATATATTATATGTGAGCAGGGACACATACCTGCTCACATATATATATTATATGTGAGCAGGGACACATACCTGCTCACATATATTATATGTGAGCAGGTATGTGTCCCTCCTCACATATAATATATGTGAGTGCTCACATATAATATAATATATGTGAGCAAGTTTTTGTCCTTGCTCACATATATTATAGGCTCACATATATTAATATATGTGAGCAGTACTCTCACATATATTAATATGTGAGCAGGTACTGCTCACATATTAATATATGTGAGCACCTAGGTTTTAATATATGTGAGCAGGTTCACATATATTATATGTGAGTAGGTATACAATAACAAAGGAGGTATGTGTACTTGCTCACATATAATATATGTGAACCTGCTTACATATATTATATGTGAGCAGGTAGGTCTTAATATATGTGAGCAGGCTCACATATATTATATGCGAGTAGGTATACAATAACAAAGGAGGTATGTGTACTTGCTCACATATAATATATGTGAGTCTGCTCACATATATTATATGTGAGCAAGTATGTATACCTGCTCACATATAATATATGTGAAGAGGTAGGGCTTGCTCACATATATTATATGTGAACCTACTCACATGTAATATATGTGAGCAGGTACACATACCTCATGTGAGGAGGTACACATACCTGCTCACATATAATATATGTGAGCATATAATATATATGTTTGTTTATTGTAATTATATGTGCATTTTTACTTCTTCATATTTTTCATTCTTAAGATATTCAAAGTAATTATTTTTTCAAATAAGTATATATTTGTTTAATATTTTTTTATTGATTTATTGTAATTATATGTGTATTTTCCTTAATCATGTATCTTTTAGTCTTCACATCTTGTTAACATAAGAATATTGTTATAACTTTTTCATTTTTTATTATTATTTAATAGTGTTTTTTTTTTCTGATTATAAAAAAAAACTAACGACATCTCTAATTTACATAAATCCATTTAAAAATCCTAAATATTCACAATATAATTATATGTTTGTTTATTGTAATTATATGTGCATTTTTATTTCTTTCATTCTTAAGATATTCAAATTAATTTTTTTTTCAAATAAACATAGTTTTTTAATATTTTTTTTATTCATTTGTTGTAATTATATGTGTATTTTCCTTAATCATGTATTTTTTAGTCTTCACATCTTGTTAACATAAGAATATTGTTATAATTTATTTATTTTTAATTTAATAGTGTTTTTTTTCGAAATTAAAAAAAAAAAAAAAACTACTATGCTCATGGCATCTCTAATTTACATAAATTAGTGTACCTCTAAATCAAGCACCTACATGCAAGTAACCCCTAATCAAATAAATAATAATATTGATGAAGTTAAAGTAACTTCATTATATATATGTAATTAAGGACAAGCAAACTTACTTTCAATGTGTTTTTAAAGAGAGCATCTACTTGTAGGTAACTAACCAAATGGATAATAACATTGATGACAATGACTTGAACTAATCCCTTAATCTTTTGGGCATTGATAACTACTTAGTGTACTTTCAAACAAAGCATCTAATTATAGGTAACTAACCAAATGGATAATAACATTGATGACAATAAGTTGAACTAACTCCTTAATCTTGTTTGCATTGATACCTAGATCTACTCAAATTATTGTGCTTTCAAACAGAGCATCTACTTATACATAACTAATCAAATAGATAATAGCATTGATGACAATGAGTTGAACTAACCCCTTAATATTTTTTTGTATTGATACATATTTCTATATAAATAAATATGGAGAAACAAACCCTTACACATTTAATAAAAATGGATTGTATAATAAAAGACTAAATTTAATAAAAAATAAAAAAACAATTACATGTAATTTCTCACTCCACCCTCTAGCTTGTAAGCTAGACCCAATTGACTTTCAAAACTATATATATATATAATTAAAAAATCAAATCAAAAGTGTCATTAACCATTTCCCTCTTTCACCACATTTGAGGAGGGGTATGATTTTTATCTTGTTCCACGGACTTGATCCTTCGGGGTTTTTAATTCATTTCCATTCAAATTAAACCTTGTGTGGGTCAAAGACCATACACGACTCCCTTTTCATGTTTTTATTGGGCCCTTTTGAAAGAATTGCACCAATGGCATAAATCCATCAATCCTTCCTTCGAATAATTGACCCAACTAACCCTTTCAAAAGTTCGCCCTAATACAAAGGAAATAATCCATTGGGTCATTTCTAAGGATCACCCATTAGGTGCCCTTAAAAGATTCACTCAATGCAAGGAAATAGGCCATCAAGTCGTTTTGAAAGATTGTCCATCAAACATTTTCGAAAGATCCACTTGATGCAAGGAAATAAGCCTTTAGTCCATTTCAAAAGATCATACATCGAGTGCTTTTGAAATATATGTGTAATGCAAGGAAATAGGCCATCAAGCCATTTTGAAAGATCACCCATTGGGTGTTTTTGAAAGATCTATCCAGTGCGAGGAAACAAGCCATGGGGCTATTTTGAAAGATTATCTATTAGGTGCTTTGGAAATATCTACACAATGTGAGGGAATATACCATTAGGCCATTTTGAAATATTGTTTATTGTGTGTTTATAAATATATACATGATGCAAGGAAACAGACTAGTGATTTGCTTCAAAATATTGCCCATTGGGTGCTTTCAAATGATCTACTCAATGCAAGGAAATAGGCCGTTGGGCGATTTTGAAATTATGCCCATCAGATGCTTTCAAAAATTTAGCCCTATTCATCGGGCCTCTCTTGAAGGTGTGAGATCGAGACACTTTGAAAGATAAAAGAAGGCCATCAACCCTACTTCAAAAAAGCTTATCAACCAATTTTGAAGTATCACCCAATTGAATTAAATAAGGAAACTAACCCTTAACAAACAATGGTCATTCATGCCTTATTTGAATTACTTTGAATTTCAACATAGAGGGGCTTATAGTATTTATTCCAAGAACACTTCGAACTTTGAATTTCAACATAGAGGGGCTTATAGTATTTATTCCAAGAACACTTCGAACATGAACAAAAGGACTCAAAGTAGGTGAAAAGGCTTCGAACAACATTCAAAATTAGAAACTTTAAAGGCCTATCTGAAAGACCTTGCTCCATATTTGCACTAAACATGCAACCATGCCAATATGCATAAAGGATTCGAATTGGACATGGTCATCACCATCCAACTTGCAATGTGTAATGTATATCTAGACCAAATAAAATCTAAGGCAATTTCAAATTTAAAAAGCATGCATTGAAACCATGCAACTTCATATGTTCATGAATCCAATTTTCAACTTTATACATAAACAATATGTAAGCTTAATCAATAGAATTATACAAGAATTCATGATAGAGATGGAACACTTATCTTTGAAACAAACTAGTCTAAGGAAACTAGTTGTTGGTGAGCAATTTTTCACCCAATCGTAGGCATCCACTATAGATATTGCCCCCAATCTAGGTTATGAGGCCACCAAGGCAAAGGAAACATGTTAAGTACTCTTATGTCTTTCACCCATCCAATTAATCTTAGGCTTGGCCAAGCTATACACCGTAGAACACTCTAGTTAACCATGCAACTGATGCAACCATGGTACTTCCTTCCAATGCCCCACACATCACAAGGAAGATATTTCCCTTCTCTACTCAACAATCCCTCATGAATCTTCTTTCCTCGAATGTTATTTAGTGTGTGCACGAGTCTAATTTGTAGTTGGTCTTTATGAAAACCCAACAAAGCTTAATGTTGGCTCTTGAACACTCAATAAGAAATAATATGTAGAGAAAGGGATGGTTTCCTATTAGTGTAATGGCTATGCTCCTCTACAACCTCCCATCTCTCTTCTTAGTTTTCAGTCTTCTCTTTTATAGCTTTACTCAATCATTTATGTGTTCAAATCCTAATCTACAACATGAGAACGTAACTACAGAACCTCAGAAGTCTAACGGTATGGATAAAAGTTCGAATGAGAATAGTTTTGATTACAACATGGAATGCATGGGATCAAAGGATAGGGAAGTTGAATGAACAGAGTGAATGAACCAATAGTAATATTCCATTTCAATTTTCATGAAGAGAGTGTATGAGAAAAGGGATGGTTTGAATTTCCATAAGGTTTGAATTCTTGTGGGTATGGACTCTTTTATGCTCCCTATGGCTTGTACTCAATTGCCATGTCCTCATAACTATGGAAGGTAGACTTCTTCACCAACCACCATTTGAGTCAATGACTAGTGGTTGGGGTTCTTTAATAAATCACATGGTGAAAATGAATGGAAGTTAGGAAACTTAGGAAACTTAAGATTATTGCCAACCCTAAACCCCTTTCCCTCTTCCCCTTTAGTGAACTCATAGCCCCTCTCATGCTCTCAATAGCCATCCTTGGACCTTTATATTAATTTTTGAAATAACATTTACATATTTTGAGTATACCATGGCAACACTACCTCATGGCATATATAAAACATAATTATTGAAAACACATGCTTAGCCATTCACTAGTTGAACCTTGGCTTTGAGCTCTACACTAAGAATTCATACAAGATATCTACATCATCTACAAATGAGGGTCATTTATCTGAGCTCATATGGTTGAATGCTCATCATTATATCCATTTATTTACAATTCAATCCAAACTATCAAAACTAGATATTTCAAAAATTTTACTCCTTCGACAAATATAATAATCATTTTAATATTAATAATCAAATTAATCACTTTAAAATATCTTCTATCTTCTTAAAACATATATTTTGACAAATAAAAAATTGTAATAATAAGAAAATGTTATATGATATTAAGCAATATATGGTTTACAAAATGTTTGTCATTATACAAATGTTTAATTGTTAGATCTAGATAGCTTATAGTGGCATAGGTTATTGGTTGAACATAAATTGGGTGGGCTCAATATCAAACCAAAATTTAATTAGTATGCTTATATTTGCAATGATATAATTGAGTTTAGCATGTAGGTAACAATTATGTAGAAGGAATTGTTAGTCATAATGAAACACTGCAAGAGGGAGATCAGTAAAGCAAGGGTGTATATCAAATTTCCCATGTAAGATGAAAAACAATACCCTGATATGAGAACTTCAAAATCCCTTATGCGAGGATTTAATTCCATTAATGAATAGCTATTTCTCTTCATGATCCCCTATGCATGGATTTAGAACTACAGATTTAGTCTATTGCTTGAGTTGGTAATGCTCCAAAACGTGCCATAATTAATGAATCATGAGCAGTGTAGTCATACTTAGTAAGGGTTTTCTTGAACACTACATTGATTTAAGTAAATGGTAAGGATCATTATTATATTGTTTGATAAATCCATATGCGTTTGGGATCAATATATTCAATCTTATACAAGATATAAATGAAACATGGTATTTATAGAGCTACATATGCTATATTTTTCATATTTAAGTAAATAGCAAGGATCATTCTTATTGTTTGATAAATTCATGTGAGTTTGGGATCAATATATTCAATCTCATATGAGAACATGACAACAAGAACAGATTTATTTTTAGCAAAAACACTTTTAGTAGTTTTGAACTACTTCACAACATTATATTTTACACTAAGGATTTCCAAATCTCCTCGCATGTTTTTCAAGAAAAATGTAAGAAGTATGACCAAAATGTAAAGGCCTCTCTATATTTGGACCCAATTGAGACAACTATCAGAAACAAAGACTAATTTGTAGGTAACCTAATGTGGAACATGTTGATGGTTGTACTTAAATTGAGCTAGATAAGTATGGAAACAAACTTTGACTTGTATGTTTATAGTTGCGGTAATATGAATTATCCTCGATATCATATCAAAGAGAATAATATGTTTTTTAGAACAACTAAATTACATGGAACCAATGTCTCATTAGAAAGAATAACACACTCATAGATTCACATTATTAGCATATAAACTAAAAGTTAAAATACATAATAGAAACATGCAAGAGATAGGTATTTCAATTACTATTTTATGTTTAAATATAAACCAAAGATAATGTTAATCACTTCACTTAATACTTCTAAAAAAATGGAAGATTTATCCACAATAAAAAGGAGATTAGAAAAAAAAAAGCTTCATAATAAAACTACCCTCTAAAAAATAAAATTAATACTTTGAAAATGTGACAATGAAACCCTTTAAATTTTAATAAAAAAAGTAATCTTGCATTTCTAAACTACTGGTGAAACTACCTATAAAAACAAAACTAATACCCTAACAAGATAACATAACAATGAAACCATCTAATTTTTGGTATAAAACTCATCTTGTAGTTCAATACTGCCTGCTAACACTAACTTACCCAAATCCTGTAACTATTTTGTGAATGACACGTGACATGCTTTCCTCCTGGTATGCTCTTTTCATAGTGATAAGTGGTGCTTCCTTCTTACTTATCCATTTATTCAAGGCATAAACAAAGGATATTGTGTAGGTTTATTCTTCTCTATAAATTTTATCTTTGGATAAATATGCTATAGTAATTTTTATTTTTAAAACCAAATGTCTCCAAATTTTTCATAATGAAAAATATATAATCATACCAAATAAATAACTTTATGTAAGAATTAAATTTTAAATAACTTTATGTAAGAATTAAATTTTCCTTTTTAAGGTAGGAAAGTTCAATTGCACTCCATGATGAGTTGCATGAATTAAAAAAAATTGTTAATAATAGTTTTCAAAAATTTCCAAGTTTTTCTAAAAAAAATCAAATATTATTTACATACCTACTAAATCAACTAGAAATTATATCAGTTTAAAAAAACATGTTTGATACCTAAATAGATAAAAATCAATACATTAACATAACACAAATATAAATACATGATGTTACTTGCAATTTCTTGGTCACATCACATAGGTTGAATAAATCATGAATTAATGTTACTAAAAATCAATTTCCTTGCCAATATAATTAAAAAAAAAAATGAAACTATGACCCTATTTTGATTCTCAATATAAAAAAAGAGCATTCATTAGACTAGCATAGAAATATCGTAATAATAGATCTATTGATCATTGATGTAGGAATTTTTCAAGGATTTTTCGAAGGTCATAATTTTTTACTCAGTTAGTCGTTTGGGCTGAAATTTTATAAGGAGTTGTGTCTCGAAGAGTTCACTACCGTGTCAATTTGATCCTTCAGAGTGTCGATTTGATCCTTCAGATTGATCATCGTTTCAACACTTTTCTAGGACCAAATTCCTTCATATAGGGCCTCAAATTGGGGTTTTAGTGTTTTTACAGGAATTTTTAATTTTTCAATTATCAATTATCAATTATCTCTTAGTTTATAAACTTAATCAGAAAATCTAGTTGACAAATAGTGTCGCTCTAGTTAGCTCTTAGTTAGTGGTTAGTTTTAGAGTCATGCGAGAATTTCCTAAATTTAGTTATTTTTCTAAAATTAGTTGTTTTTGGAAATCTCATATAATAGTTATAAGGGGTTGAACTTCCATTGTAATAATCAGGATGGAGAAGGAATAAAAGAGAATTATTTTTCATTCTTGTGTGTTTGCATGGTTTTTAGATCTCGTAAATGAATTAGAATTTATTGATTACAACATCTAATATCATAACAAAAAAATAACTCGAAGAAGAGGAAAAGCAAATTTTGCTCAGATGCATCAAATACATAAAAATATACAAAACTTCCAAAAACAAATAACATATCTTACAAACGTATTTACTAATTAAAAAATAATACAAAGAAAAGTGTCACATAAGAAAACAAACCAAAAAGATGTAGATTAACATATAGATCATACTATTCAAACTAACGAAAAGAATCATATCTTGCACACCCAACAGATATTATGCATTGATCAGACATAAAGCATTTAGTACACCTGAGTGGATTTCCCTACCGAAATTTCTTCATCACTACATCAAGATATGATTCCTTTCGTTAGTTTGAATAAATCATTTCGCATCCACCGACATGAGACAATTATTATTAAGCATGTTCTTGGATGCCATAATGGTCACAACCCTCCAGCATCAATATCTTTGAATTTCCAAGGGATGGTGAAGGGTAAAGGTCTCCGAGTGCAGCCTCTGACTATGACTTTAGAACAGAAATCAACATTCTTCTGAGCAGATTATCATTTTCAGCAGTCATCTCGTTATTTCAGTCGGCACTGTGCATTTTCCTTTCAGCCTATTACTAGTATCTCAGCCTTCTGGTGTTATCCTAATGTCATCTTCTTTATTGGACTGTTATGGGACTATTTAATTGTCTCTATGTTGCTGTAAAAAAATTTATACTTAATATAAATCTGCGTTAATTTTTTTTTTCTGGAAAAAAAGTTGAAGGGCAAAATTGACATTGTAGTGAGAAGGGAATTTGTTTTTTTAATAGTTGATAAAGATATGAACTTGTACAAGGAAATGAATTTATTGGAAATTGTGTATTGGTACAAGGAAGTGAATACATTACATGTGGAGTAGTTTTAGGAGTTATACAGGTTTTCAAACATGATCAAGACGAGGGAAGTTGTTGGATCATCTATTATACTCATGAAATTGTTAGTGAGAATGGACACTTCTCAGTATGGTTTTGTAAAAATATGACCGATCATGTCTCTATAGCATAATTGGTCTAATTCCCAAGTTATAAAACCCGACATAATTGAAACATTAATGGCATAAGTCAAAGATATTGGCATCCAAAATGGAACCTAAACTTGAGAAACTATCGAGATTGAGGAGGATCAATGATAATGGAGACAATGTTGTTGTTTGATAGGCAAATTGAAGATGTTGCATTGAGGATGAACAACACTAAGCATTCTAGAAAGTTAAAGAAAAGTTGAGACCCTTATTGGGGTAGGAACATCCACGAAGAAATGTGAGTTGATGACATAAAGAGGCGTGGCGAGCTAGATAAAGTGACACCCTCAAAGAAACAAAACTAAACATAAAATCGACTCGACTTGATTAAATAATTGGCTCATTTTCATAGTTCCATAACATAGGAAAATGTGGCAACGACCACCCAAGTTAGTACTAGAAACAAATTACATAGATGATGCCACGAGAACTCCTAGATGGTTTGTTTGGTGCCATGTATGTGAAATGGATCTATTCCTGTGTAGGCTCAATTTGAAGTTTTTGTTTCTTTTAAAAGTATTCATGACTTTTAGAAAGGAGAACTAAGACATCTTGACTATGAAATGGAGCTTGTTGTGCAACCAAAGAAAAAAAGAAAGCCAATGTATGAAGTTGGCATCAATCAAAAGAATCTAGATAAAGCACGATCCCTATACTTCTTACAATATTTCACATAAGTATTCTTTTAAATGATTAAATTTTAACTTACAACTCCATTTAAAATATATTGATAAAATTTCTTCACTTGAACTTAATTGAATTTGAAATGCGCATTGATCTTGTAATGGGTCTAAAAATATCAATTGTTGGATAAGAATTTTGGATGCAACTTTGAGAAATATCCTAAGTGTGTAGGAGATGCACAGTAGCAGAGGAAAGAAGATAAGGCAGGATCAAAGTGCGTAGTAAAGGCACATTCAGGATCAGAGTGCGCAATAAATGTGCATTTGGAGGTGCAAAAGGAGATAAAACAACAAGATAAAGTGGGAAATAAAGCAAGGAGATAAAGCAGGAAAATCAACATGGAGGCATAAAGGAAGGAAAAGCAACCTGTAGGCGTAAAGGCAGGAAAATCATGCACAAACCATGAGTTTTCATGAGTTTTCATAGGGTTTTTAGCCCTATTTTGATGTATAATATATAAAAGGGTCGAGTAGAGTAATATGATGATAGGTTGCTGAGAGTGAGAGATTATATTTCTGAGAGATAGAGTTTATGTCTGAAGGTTAGGAGAGATTTTGTAGAGAGAGGCCTGCACTATAGAACGACTAGGCTAGATATGGGATTATGAGATGATGTATCTACTGTAAGTGCAGTGTGCAATCCTGAGACGAATTAATGAAGAATAATATAGAGTCAGTCATTGTGGACATAGCCCAAAGATTGGGTGAACCACGTTAGTTCTTGTGTCCTTTGTTGTGGTTGTTCATGAATGTTATGTTTATGCATGATTAGTTTAGATCTATTTTTTATATGATTGATGCACAATAATAAGGGATGTTTTAGTGAATTATTTACGTTGCAATCCGCATTGTCATGGTGTTGCATAATAGAGTTTATTAATTAATTAGAAGATAATAGACACAGAATATTGCACACATGGTACATAAGTAGTAATGAACATGTCAATGGCCTCACATCCCCTCATCCCTACATAAAATTAGTTCCTGCAGTCCCAGTAGATACCTCGGGCGAAACTTCATTTGCATGCAGGTGATGCCGAAAGGGCCGGTATCTGAAGGGTTTTGTTGGTTGGATAACTTGAACCTGGGGTCTTATAACTAGACGCCAACAAATGTTTCTGTTGTTGGGACCCAGAATTTGTGATTGAGGGAATGTTTTGGAGGCCGACTAAGAAAGAGAGCATTGAATGGTTGGAAAGGAATGAACGAGAATTTGCCCGGAAATAGAATAGAAACCCTCAGATGAGCAATGAACAATGGATGCAAAGGTATGTGTACACAAAGATGCATGATATTTTCTTTAGATAATTTCTAATTATTTGAGCTAAATGGTTAGAAAGGTTAGTGGAGAATACTAGAAGATACCAAACTGTAGCTCCAAGGAATTGGACTCATGAGTTGGTAAGACAATTTATTTATGTAAGCAATAAGACTTCTCACGTAGTTGATTTATGGCTAAATAACATACTGATGGACTATATTACTGAATTCGCAGTAGATTGTACCCAGTCATATAGTGTTGCAGAGACAGATTTCTTTAAGGGTTCACGTGGAAGTTTTATGAAATGATTGAGTATCTGGATAAAGATGTTGTTATGTGACAAATGTTTGACGACGATGAAATCTAATTGCTAAGGGATTTCATGCACATAGGGTAACTAAGGGATGACCAAGGGAAGGTCTGAAGGTAGGAAGGATTGAGGAAAAATATGAACAAGAAAGGGAGGGACTAAGGATGTAGAGAAACGAAGAAGGTATACCAGAAGGAGAAGACAAATTTGGGGTACTACGCAATGGAAGAAGGTATAAGAGGTTGAATATTGGGGCTAAGAGAGGAGAGTATCATAGTGACTATGAGAAGGGAGAACCCTGCACACTAATCCAGATCATAGAGATATCATGCATAAAAGGAGAGTAAGAGGATTCTCAGTGCAGTCTTATAATAGAAGAACCGATAAGTCCTACTCAGGTTGGATCATGTGTCGAATCCATGACCATGTGTGCCTCACTGAGATATGAGGTAACATTTGAGTATTTGTCAACAACACTTATAGTTAGCAGAGTAAGTCAAAATAGTAGTAGTCAGAGTAGCGGAAGGAGTGCATCGAGACAGAGTCAACCAACATTGTAGAGGAGAGGTACTACACAAAATAATTTGCATGGTAGGGTTAGATAATACCTTGAGAATGCTTGAGTTCTAGGGGGTTGGTTCAAAGGACCCAAAACAACATTTATTTTTATTTCAGACAATTTGGGCTACGAAGAATGTCCAAGATGAGGCTACCGATATTGCGCAGTTGGAAAAAACATTTAGAGGTCGCACACTGGTCTGTTATATGAAACTGCAGAGAACTACACCATCAGGTCAAGCGAGGACTTTGGCAGAAATTAGACAAGCATTGTTGAAGGAGATCAAGAAGCCAAAGTCTGAATCACAGTATATTACATAAGTGAAGGAAATCAAGCAATTGCAAACTGAGTCAATTTGGGACTATGTTCAAAGATTTACGGATGCGATGGGTCGGTTGACATTCCAAATTTCTGATCAACAACACAGGGAATGGTTTATTGCAGGACTATTGCCACACATTCACGACTTGTTGATACAATATAAGGTTGCATCGCAGCCTAAAGCTTTGGAGATTGCGATGAAGATGAAAGCATCTTCTGTAGGAGATGGTGGGGGGATGGCTCAAGTCCAGACACAATCAACTTCCTTGATAATCCAATTAGTAGAGATTACAAAAGGGAAGGAGAAACGGGAACACATTTGGTGTACTAAGTTCAGGGTTGAAGGCCACCATAAGGATGAATTCCCATCATTTGCACAATATTTGGCTATAGGGGCACCGAACCCATTACCAGGGGGAGGGTACTGTGAAATATGTAAGACATGGTGACACCATCCACTGAATTTCCCATTACTGCAGAAATACCAAAGTACGCCAAGGAATTTATTTTAAAACTTTTGCAAGTCGGTAGGGCACGAAGAGAAGGACTGTCACACATTCAATCTAATGAGAGAGAGCACATCTGATATGTATAGAATTCAGCAGGAAAATTTTGCGACAAAAGGAGTTGTTCCATCGTATAATAACCAGAGAGGTTTTAACCTAGGAGACCGAGGAGGATTTGGCAGAGGTTGAGGCAGAGGGGATTTTGGTAGAGGAGGTAGATGCCAAATAATATGCTACAATTGTAATCAACTAGGACACTTAGCTCATGACTGCTTGAATCCTTGCACAACTTGCACATATTATAGAGCATTGGATCATGCGGCAATATAATTATATGTTTTTTTATTGTAATTATATGTGCATTTTTAACTTTTAAAAAAAATTAATAATGTTTTCTTTTTCAGATTCAAAAAAAAAAAAAAACTACTATGTTCATGGCATCTCTAATTTACATAAATCCATCTAAAAATAAAAAATCTAAAAATAAAAAATATTGACAATATAATTATATGTTTGTTTATTGAAGTTATATGTGCATTTTTATTTCTCCTCATTTTTCATTCTTAAGATATTCAATTTAACTATTTTTTCAAATAAACATATATATTTTTAATTTTTCTTTTCTTCATTTGTTGTAATTATATGTGTATTTTCCTTTATCATGTATCTTTTATTCTTCACATCTTTTTAACATAAGAATATTGTTATAAATTTTTCTTTTTTTTTAATTAAATAGTGTTTTCTTTTTCGGATTAAAAAAAAACTACTATGTTTATGACATCTCTAATTTACATAAATTAGTGCACTTTTAAATCAAGCCCCTACATGCAAGTAACCCCTAATCAAATAAATAACAATATTGATGAAGTTAAAGTAAACCCTTCATTTTATATATGTAATTAAGGGAAAACAAACAATNNATTGTTTGTTTTCCCTTAATTACATATATAAAATGAAGGGTTTACTTTAATTTTTCATATATATATATTATTTTTTATTTTACATATAATTTTTCATAAGTGAGAATGATATTTGTGGATGGTCACTCAGAGTGAGATTTTAGAAGATGGTATCTCTACTCTATAAATTAGTGTTCTTTTAAACAGAATATCTATTTGCAGTTAACATTGATGACAATGAGTTGAACTAATCCCTTAATCTTTTTGATATCTACTTAGTGTGCTTTCAAACAAAGCATCTAATTGTAAGTAACTAACCAAATGAATAATAACATTGATGACAATAAGTTGAACTAACCCCTTAATCTTTTTTGCATTGATACCTAGATCCACTCTGTAAATTATTGTGCTTTCAAATAGAGCATCTACTTATACATAACTAACCAAATGAATAATAGCATTAATGACAATGAGTTGAACTAACCCCTTAATCGTTTTTTGTATTGATACATATTTCTGTATAAGTAAATATGGAGAAACAAACCCATAAATATTTAATAAAATTGGATTGTATAATAAAAGAC
>CBVK0101940724.1:0-29626 GCA_900067695.1 Picea abies
CCGAGATCTACACTCTTTCCCTACACGACGCTCTTCCGATCTCACAGTTTATTCTCTATGTGTTATCATACTTCTTATATTTTCTTCTATTATATGTGTTTTTGTTTATGTAAGGATTGTATGAACATAGTTTATGTTGAGGATGTTGTGATAAGGATTATTACAACAACTGCCACATACACATATTTTTCATTCTATGATGTTTTGAAAGGTTTTCTAACTATTACAGATTCTTCCTATAGTGACTGAAAGCAGGTTGCTTTTCAATATTAGCTACACTTTGTGTTCACTATTTTTCCTGATTTCTTCATTCACACTTATTTGATCTTAGAACTGATCTAGGGCCTTATTCGACCTGATTTTCTGCCCATAGGATTTTAAGTCAATATTTTTTTATTTCATGGACTCTATGCCCAATGGCTTCATTGCCTTCTTGATTAATTTTACCTCTCAAAGTTTCCTAAGACCCAAGTTATCCAATCAAGTCTTTTTATTTCTATGTTACCAAGCTTACTCTCATTTACAGTGTGGGAGTGACTCTTGGAGTGATAACATATTGGAATGTGATTCAGGTGGAACAAAGGAAGGTGTCCTGCAAGTGCATCCTGTGCGCATATTGGACCGGTAAAGCAAACATCTTTGGAATCGAGCCATAGGGATTGTAAAGGTCCAGTGGACCTGGTACAGTTCTGAGGACACGACATGAAAGAATGAGGATGCTATGCAGGTAGAATACCCGCATCTTTTGGAATATTTTGAAAATCTTGTTGATGTTGTGTAAAAGTTGCACTGAGGACAGTGCAAAAATAAGGGGAGGGGATTGTAATATCCCCAAGGACGAGCCATGTTGTAATCATGATTATGAATTTTAAAGCATGTAATGTAGGTTGGTGAGCCGAGTATTGATAAGTTGGTAGGCTTATGTGTTTATTAGACCGAGAGCCTAAGTGTTAAGGCCAGGAGCCTATTTTTGTACATGTAATTATGCAGATCATTAATAAAATATAAACATCGCTGTGTGCAAACTGGCCATGAAGAAAGAGTGATGGGGGACTAAGATTCCACAAGGTGGGTAAGAGAAAAGGGGGTTGAAAGGTTGGAAGAGGGGCTAATCTTAGGGGCTTGAGTCCTTGGGAATAATAATTTATTATTATTCCAAAAGTTATGTGAAATGTATGTTTTTATCCTAAGTCCTGGGAGGGGCAATGCATGCGGCTCCAGCATGTGCAAAAAAGGAACGCATGCAGCTCCAGGAAGACAAGTGTCGACCTGGGCGCATGCAGTTAAAACTATTGAGTTGAGTTGTGTTGGGGAGAGGGGGGGGGGTTCCTCCGTTTTTGCATCCGTGTTGCTAGTTTTCAGATCCTCTGTCTGAAAATCGTGTGCCTCTACTTTGGAACCTTTGTTTTTTTACCCTCACGCAATTCTGAGAACCAAAACCGGTGAACTATTCTATGTCTTCTATGGAACCCGACACTGGGGAAATCACCTGAGGGTGTTGTGTCTAGCATCTGGCCGTTGCCATTTTTGGACCTATGCCCATCTATTGTTGCAAATGTCATCCTTGTGTGAATGAGTGATGAACCGTGGCTGTTGTTGTCTTCTGGACATCCACACCCAGTTTTCCTGTTGTTGCTGTCACTTGTGAGTTAGCCAAAGCTCTTGTTGTTGTTGTCAACCTGAACTTGCAGGAATTGTGTTGAAAATGGTCGAAGAACCGAGTTGTCATGCATGTGGTAGAAGAGGAAGGTTGTCAGGATTGTGAGCAACTCTCTCCAGGTGAGAGAGTCTGCTAGGAAGTGGTTTTCTCCTAGAGAGAGTCCAACACTAGCTAGAGAGCTCTGAGAATTCCTGATCTGGCTTGTTGTCGAGACCCAGAGAGGGAGGTGAAGCACCGATGGACTTTTCTTGTGAATGTTTATACTCCCAGGTGGAACAGGCATGTGGAGAATGAGAGTCCGTGAGTAGTGGACGTAAGAAATCTCATGGAGAGAATCCTTCCAGTTGCTCTGTGTAGTTTTCCTGTAACCCCAACCTAGTCTAGCATTCCCTTCCTGGGGGTGGAGCTTAGTCTTAGCTCGGGGGTGACCCACTGTTGAGCGTGATGAGCAGTGAGGTCTAAGGCTGGGAGTTTCGTGGAAGGTCTACACGTGGTTGGTGGAGTTACTACAGTTTCAAAGATAAGTATATGCATGTGTATTAATTCCAATTAAAATGTGTGTCTGTGATGCTAGAAATATTATCATGTATTCCATTGCAATTATGAATTAATTTTAATTCCATTAATTATGTATGTTAGCAATAATTATATGTGTACTTTGTTAAGCCATTTAACTTCATTTAAGTGCATACTACATAAGTATGAGAAGGTTTCCGCATAGTAGCGTTGCCCAGCAAGTGGGTCGATGGTCGGGGACATTACAACATGATTCAAAGCTAATCCCCAATGCCCACAAGAAAATTAGCACACATTTCAAAGATGGGAGGCAAACATTGAATGAAAAACAATATGCATCCCATAGCAAAGACATTAATGTTATATAATTTGGGGTATATACTATATTATTTAATTGATTTACTCTAATGTAATACACCTAGGTCGAACCCCAATTGTAAATGTAATGTACATATAGGCTGATGAGCTAGGACATTTTAGGGCTAGAGTGCTTTTGTATATATATGTTTTGAGGCCAAAGTGCCTGTGTGGTTATTAGGTTGGAGAGATGGATGCTAAAAGGCCATAAGGCCTATCATTGTAACATGTAATCACACTCGAATATTTAAAAAAATACATTACTATTGCAGATGAACCATACAAAAAAGTATAGGGGGATAAACTCCTCTAGAAAGGGAAAGGGGGGCCAAGAGTCTAGGGGAAGGGCTAAGCCAAGGGGGATTAAGCCCAAATGAATATTATATTAATATTCCTAAAGTCTAAGTATGGATACACATATATCCGAAGTTTCTAAAGAGGGGAATGTACCCCAAGTGGAGCCCAAGGTAGTTCCCAACATGACAAGTTTCAAGTCAGGAACATGCATACATATAGTTGGGAACATGCATACATATAGTTGGGAAATAGTGTATGTTTCCATCATTCACTCATTATTCACTCACTCACTCTTGTCATACGTACACTCTACATCCATTGGCCATACCTGTACATGGGAATCTCTGGAGATCTTTTCAACCAATAACCTAGATAATTGGAGCTGAAGAGGTGGGTTGTCAGGCTCATGTGCTATTGAAGAATTGGGTTGGAAGGCTTGTGAACATTCTCTCTAGGTGAGACAACTACTAGGAATTATATTCCCTGTGTGCCATGATGCAGCTACAGAGCTCTGAGACTTCATGTCCTACCTATTGTTGAAGCCCTAGAAGGGAAGTGGGGCAGGCGAAGGATTGTTCATAAGAGAAGGGGCACACTTCTTAGATTCAGACATGCATGTGGGGAATGAGAGGTTATAGGATGTCTTCTAGAGTTAACACCTTTGTCTGAGAATTTCTGTTGTTGATAGACCTTAGCTTGGCTTATGATTCCTTTGCCCTAGCGAAGTTTTATCTCCAACTCAAGGGTGACCTACTACTGAGAGTTTATGAGCAATAGAGTCTATGGTTGGGAGAAAAGTCTGAGGTCTACAAGCAGTTGGTGACTTTTTACAAAATATAAGTGTCTTTTATGTGTTTTATTTAATTACCGTGTAAATAATTGTGTATTTATGTTATGAGTTTTTCTTGTCTTGTTATGAATGTATATATTTGTTTTAGTCTACACCATTTTGTTCATATGCATAGCATTTTTATTTCAAATTAAATGGTATCAAAGTTGGAGTTTTTGGTGTGGCATTTCCTAGCTTGGGGTTGGGGATGCTAGATGTAGGGTGAATATTATTATCCAACATTCAACAACTAAAATCAATTATGTGTGGAAGCCATTGGAGCCTCTCAACATTCTTGGAGAAATCAATGCATTCATTTAAGGATGCTAAACATAGGGTAACAATGCCATGGTTCTGTCATGGTTCTTATTTCTAGTTGTAACCCCTCAAGATTTTCCTTGCATCACAATGCCCATGAGGATATTGAATATAGGTTCATCCAACCATTGTAAACCTAAAAGTTTTGGACATATACACTATATATACACACCATTTCATTCTCTGACCCAAAAGGCACATCTCTGTTAGACATCATGACTCCTGCAAGATATTTTCACACACAATTCCCCTTCAGGTATGGGATGCAACTCAACACACCACCCCTCTACTCACACAACCATTTTTAGATCCATGACATGGCATCAATTTGAATGTGGTAGCAACACATTCATAATAAAAAACAATAAACTTTATGTTAAGAGCTGGACACAAAAAAAACAGAGCCAATAGAGAGAACCGACAAGGGAATGATCTATTTGGATATTTCACAATGCTTCACAACATCACTCTCTAGAATGGCTCACAAATCCATCATACTATTACAATTGTAATATTAGTCACTCATTGTGTACATATGCATGTATCTATTGAACAACATGTTGTCTTATATCCCAACCCTAATGTTCACTACGTTGTTATGTACAGTGTAGTATTTCACATGACTATATTTTCATAACACCCTTAAGTATCCTCATTTTTTTGCACTTTCTCATCCATATGTATAGACGCACACCTCCCATGTCTACGACAAGCTATATAGAGTGATATTCTCCATTCTTATGCAACAACCTCACAATGGTTTTCAAGAACCCTCACATATTCTCCTTCAACACCTCCATAAAATTACCAACAGTAGATCGAGTTATGGATATGATGCATAGATAGTTTTTACATTGGGGATGAAGAAGGCACCATCCATAGCCTCATTCCTTCACTTTAGAATCTATGTCCTCATGACTATAGTTTTTTCCAACAACAAGTACATACTTTGGAGCCCATGCTTCACCATAATCCCCACATCTGCATTGATTAGCAATTGATCTCTCCCTTTAGGCACAAGCAACCAAAGGCACAATAACGTCATGAGCCCTACGTAGTCATAATTCATCCTCTTATGCAACACATATGAAATATACTTCCCCATTGTCATTCTCATTTAAGATGTCAATAGATTCGTTATGGAACTCTACCTATCCTTCTAGAACATCTTCACACTAGTGAGAAATCGTAGATATCTAAAACATAGCGCTATGACACAATCTCAAGATCACATACCGATTTCGACATTATATCAGAGCAGGATACTCTCTCACATTGGGTATCGACACTTTTCATCTTGGGTATTTATAGCCTTACTGCTATAGTTCTCTTGATTCCCACGAATTTTGAAGTTTACCTCCATAATGTTCTAGCTCTAGCTACATGGACAAATACTTATGATAAAACTCTAATTGATCCTAACCTTTCCAACAACATTACCTTCTTATGATAAAACTCTGATTGATCCTAACCTTTCCAACAACATTATCTAGTTCACTCACCTTTCTTGAGCAAAACATCCACACTACTCCAATAGCTTATGTACTTCACAATTCAATCTTGGCAAACAAAATCATCTTCAACGACTATGAACCACATATTTCCCTTTTGTGGTTTCATTCTAAAGAAAATGACAACGCTTTTGAACTAAACAGAGAGGCACGGATGTAGAACATTTGCATGCATTCCCAAAGGAGGATGCACCAACATAGCACCCATGTTTTAGGACAACACTCTCCTTATCTCCGACAAATTTTACTTTGCATTTTCTCGATTTGTAACCATATTGTTAGGTAATTACATCTTGCCAACACTTAATTACATGAATTGATTTTTTTTATTATTTTGTCCTAACCATTAAACTATGTACATCCTTTTATGAACCTATTGTAAAATTATGTAAAATCATTAGCTATAATAAACATGGGCTGCATGGCAACTTAGTCTCTGCCAAATAAATTTGGAAATTGAGTGTATCTACATGGGATCATTGAACTAGTTAGAGTGTCCCAACAATTGTCAATTTACTATAAAACCATTTTCAATTTGCTATAATTATTATTTGTTTTTATTAAAGAAAAAATCAAAATTATATATATATATATATATAAGTTGTCTATATCATTTTGTTTTTCATCTTTAACTATATTTTTACTAATTTATTTTCATTTAAAAAGAAATTCAAAATTACTATTAAAAGAAATTACACACATGTCATCATATATAATTATATGTATATCATTTTGTATCAATCTAATAGGAGTACACTTTGTATTAATGATAAGAGAAAATCATAAATGCAATAATAATGAAATAAATGGATAGTAACAAGGGCAACACGCTGCATGTACTGCCTCTGAAAACTTTACTTGTTAGTACTGCCTCTGAAAACTTTACTTGTTAGTATCTGCATGGCTTATATAAATAATATTCAGACATTTCCTTAGTCATTCAAAAAGAATGCAGATCTGTACTTCCCATGATGTTTATAATAATTAAAAAGTAAAAACATCTCAATGTTTCTTATATTTTAAAATATGACTTAAAAGTTTAAAAATTACTACATACAAATTTCTATAAAATTATACTAAAAGATTAAAAAATGTTAATAAATGTAAAATTATTGAAATTGAAAGATTAAAAAAATATTAATAAATGTAAAATGATTGAAATTAAAAAATTAAAAAAATATTAAGAAATGTAAAATTATTGAAATTTTAATAAGTGTAAAAAAGTTGACATTTAAAATTTAAATTTTTACCTCATTTGAAAAAACAATACAATATTAGATTTTAACATATATTATAATACAATATTACATTATATTGCATTACATTATATTAGTTTTTTTGTGGTCTTGTTTTTTCTCATTAATTTAAGGTTTTGAAATACGTGAAGGCTTTAATAACACTATCAAGTTATTGACCAATGAAAAGTTAAAAAAATACTATTTTTTTTTTAAATAAATTTTTTTAATTGTTATGTTGAACATTTAAATTGATATAAATTTTTCAAGTCAACACAAAACTAATATGAAAGTCAATGCTAACTCATTGCTATATACTACCTTCGGGCAGTACAATAATGAGAGAACACATGACATTTTTATATTTTTTCTTAATTATATATATAAAAGGTACTAGGTACTTATAACCAAGTTTATTGAAATGCAATAATAATGAAATAAATGGATAGTAATAATGAGAGAACACGTATTGCGTTTTTTTCAGCTCTCGGCGGCGACAGAGAAGGCGAGGGTTTCTTTCAGGCTTCGGCCTGGTCTTTCAGCTCTCCACAGGCCCGTTGGCCTCCTCTCGAGCTCTTCCAGGCACATCAAGCTCGTTCCGGCCGGTGGCAGATGTCTTCCCGGGTGGCTGCTCCTGCGGCTGATGCGCCTCCTCTCGTGGCTGCGACCTCCATGGCGGCCGACGCCCCCCCTGCTCCTGCTCGCGCCTCTTCAGCCAAGCCCGACGGGGGTTGCTCCGCCCGCCCCCTACCAGATCAGGGCCCCTCTTTGGGACGTGCGGGACGGGCCTCTTTCAAGGATGTGGCCTCTCTCCGAGGGGGCTCCTCTGCTCCGAAATCCACGATTATTGAAGCCCCGGCAGTTTCCATCCAGATGCCGAAGGAAGTGCTGGAGTATTCCTCTCAGTTCAGCAAGCTTGCCCTGATTTGCAGGTTCAACGGTTTCTGGCCGAATCTGGTTGATCTTCGCTCCTGGATTGACTCCGAATGGTCCCCGCTTCTTGTGGATGAGGTTACAGTCTGCCCCCTTGCGAAGGGTTTTTTTGCAGCGATCTTTGAATCTTCTGATGAAAGAGACTTGGTTTCCAGCTCCGGGGCATGGTTCTGGGGCAGAGCAGGGCTGTCCGTGCAGCCGTGGACCCCTGACTTTGATCCAGCCATGGCCTCTATTTCTTCTGCTCCGGTTTGGGTGCGTCTCCCGTCACTTCCCCTGCACTTCCGGGGGGGAAAATCTCTTGAATCTATAGGAAATGACATAGGGAAATATCTCTGCAGTTGCCCTAAAGCTGCCCCAGTCAAATCCACCTTTGCCCGGATCTGTGTAGAGATGGACTTCAACAAGGGTTTCCCAGCAGAAATCATCCTCCTCGGAGAGAGCTTCTCTTGGACCCAGAAGATCGATTTCGAGAACCTCTGTTTCAGATGCAGGGTATGTTTTGAAACATGGCACATAGCCCGGAACTGTGAGAAGCCATCCGGAAAAAGAAGATCGTCCCGCAGCCAAAAGCCCACATGGTGGACAGGGGCGCAACCGGAGAAGCAAGCTGAAGCAAAGATCCCGCCATCAGAAACTGAAGGTGAATCCGTCTCCGTCTTCAAAGAACCTTCTAAGGGGGAAGATCCAGCGGAAGCAGCTCTGCCCAGGTGTTCAAGCCCAACCAAGCAAGCCTCAAGCTGGGCCGATATTGCTGAGGCAGAAGAAGTGCAAGCTCAGCCAGAAATCCACAACCAGGGTCAAAGCAATGAATGGCAAGTCGTAACCAAAAAGAAAAAAAATGTCTATCAGCGGGAAGATGTAAGGACACGAAGCCGATCTGGCTCGCTGAAATAGCTATTAGCAAGAAGTAATCTGAGTAATGTGGTAACGTTTCCAGGATTTTGAATTTTGAGTGATAGAAATCACTTTCGATGTAAAGAACCCAAGGGCTTGCCAATTTACTGGCCAGTCCACCCTCTTAATATAATTCTAACCGTTTTCGTCAAAAAAAATAATGAGAGAACACGTGACATTTTTACATTTTTTCTTAATTTTTTATATAAAAGGTATTAGGTACTTATAACCAAGTTTATTGATTATGTAATTAATTTCAAATATTGAAATACCTCAAGACAACAATAAGACTTGTTATATATCAACCAATGAGAAATGAGAAAAACAAATATTTTTATTATATCAAAAAATATATATTTGTTTTCACACATAAATTTAAAATACAAGACAAATTAATATCAAATCAATAACAAACTCATTACTATATTATCTTGACAGAGACTAATAAAAATTAAACAATTTAATCTTTAAGCTTTTTCTATCTCATATTATTGCTCTTGTTTCTTAATTCATTTATTTACTTTAGATGGGGCGCTTTTCCCTCGAGCTAAGCTTAGGGTTCTTCCTATTGGAGAGGCATTATTCACACGAAGATAAAAGTTGTTGCGAATTTTTTAAGTAGAGAGAAGAGAGTATACAAAACCAAAGATATTAGGAACATTCACCTTATTGAAAGTAAAAAATTAAGGCTTGAGTTACTTATAGTATGATGGACATTCAATAACATCATTTAGAGAATGTGACTTAACCATTATAACTTTAAATTAATGGTGTCTAGTGTGTTTTGTTTTTTATATAAATTTATATGAAATTATAATTTTTATTGTTTAAATTATATTTTTGTAGAATTGAAAAATTATATTTCTAAATACAGAATTAAAATTTTTATAAAATATTAAGATTATATAAAATTAATTATTTAAATTTACATATACAACCATTTTTAATTTACATATACAACAATTTCTGATAAATTTCAAACAAATATCTTAAAAAAAAATCAAAACTTAAAAGGTTTATACTACACCCTTTCAAATCACCCTATTAACAAAAATTAAAGAGGAAACGTTGGAAGGAAGATACCTTTGTCATTATAACACTTTAATGGTCTTTAAAATAACCTCATTTCTATTTATTTTCCTTGGATTCCTCATGTTTTCAGAAAGGATGAAAACATGGATAACATCGCAATCAATGTCACAGTCTTCTTAGAACGACGCGGCACGCCAGCTATAAGAACGGCTCTGATTGGCTTAATGACGTTGTGTTCGGAAAAGGCTTTGCTTGCGCACGAAGAAAGGAATTTGTTCCAACTCCATTGTTAAATATATAGCCATGCCCATACTGCTACGCTCAACCAAATCGGACGGTCCCGACCTCTGCCCGTCTTTATTATGGCGGATTCAAGCTCTTTCGAGGAGATTCAATGGGACTTCCTGCTCCAGGATTTGCCACAGTCGCCGAAGATTTGCTTGGATGAATTGGCTTTGCCACTTTCGTCTCATTATTTTAACGAAGATCCGCGAAATGAATATGGAGATCAAGTCCTCCGGACCTGTAATGGCGGGGATAATATTAACACCGTCGTGAATCTCCATGTAACTGAAGAGGGAGAAGCAGAAAATCTTTCCTCAGAGCCGCCTCTTGATTCTTCGGTCCTTGAACTCTCTGCCCTGAGCGAAATCTTGCTCAGCGATGACGGTCTAGAGAATTACACATTTGACGTTAACGGAGTAGAGCCCAACGAATTCCTTGACATCGATTCTTTCCTCGTGGGCATCTGCAGTTCCCAGCAACAGCCAGGACAGGACGATGAGGGAGCTCTGAATATTCAGCCGTCTTGTGACGCAGATGCGCCTGGAAATGGCGGGGAATTATCGGAAGAGAGCGGTGAAAAGCTCGGCACCTGCGGGCGGAAGCGGAAACGGTAAGCGCCCTTTTTCTCGTCTGTACATCTTGCTAAGCGCATGGATTTTGAGGAATAAAGGAAAGAGGTCTGAATGGGACAAGTTTTGTGATGGGTTTAGAAATAGAGATTCGGCTTCCAAGTCGCGTGAGAGGAAGAAAGTTTATGTCAGAAGCCTGGAAACAAAATGCCGTCGGCTAGAGCGGGAACGAGGTAATCTTGAGGAGGCACTCAGGTATTCCGCCCTTGAAAATGCAACGCTGAGGAATGAACTGAACGGAATGAATAAGAAGAATTCGATGGAGGAAGCAGAGAAGACGGAGGTCGTCTCATGGAGTGTTCATGGCGGCCGCAAAACAGAAGAGCCTGCAGTGCTTGTAGTGGGTACGTTCAAACTGTATTGATTTCAACATCAAACGTTCAAATTTTGATTATTTTCGTGTTCAATGTGTGATGTTAATACTGTGCCGAGTCGTTAAAGCAGATTCCCCGCAGAAGGAGTTCGTGTTTTGCGTCGTCATGATGAGGATGATCTTGCCGGTGCTGCTGTTTCTGATGGCCTGCAAGCTTCCTCGCGCGCCTCGGAAGAAAGAAATGGCCAGCCAAGAGCAGCCTTGCTTGACTAAGAAGAATGGAATGGGGATGATTCTAATTTTCTCCATCACTCTCGGCGAGAGCCTGCGGAAATGGATATGGTGTCGGAAAAGAATGAAATTATGTTTAAATACATGGTAGCGTCTTTCGTAATGTTTTTGTTGTACGCATTTATGGTGTCCTAAAAATCTATGTTAACCTTTGTTGTAGCAACTAGTAATGTCAACCATGTTAAATGTTACATTTCATGAGTTCCTCTTAGTATTTTCTTCCCAACAATGTTTTATGTTTTAATATTATATTGTAAATTTTAATATTACATTATAAAGGAAGCCATGTATCCTTTCCTTGCATTTTATATTTTAATGGAGTTGTTTATTTGTTCTACTAAATTATAATAAAATAGTTTTTTTTAGAATATTATTTTTTAAGAAACCATTCTTTTAATGTTTAAAATCTATTTTTATATTTTTTACTGTTCAAAATTTATTTCTCAACTTAAAATCTCTAAAAATTAAACTATTACTATTTCAATTCCTCTCATCTATAATTGTAAAATATGATTTTTATATTTTTTATTGTTCAAAATCTATTTCTGAATGTATGATTTTTATATTTTTATTGTTCAAAATCTATTTCTGAATATATGATTTTTTATCTTTTTTATTGTTCAAAATCTATGTAAAATATGATTTTTTATATTTTTTATTGTTCAAAATCTGAATATATGATTTTTATATTTTTTATTGTTCAAAATCTATTTCTGAATGTAAAATCTCCAAAAATTAAACTATGAACTATTTCAATTCCTCCCACCTATAATTGCAAAATATGATTTTTTTTTTTTGTTAGATTCTAAGATTTTATGGTAAGGTCATAATTATATAAAAAATAAATAAAATCTGTTAATGTGTTATTTTTATGAAGTTTTGATCCAAATGAATTAAATGTTTCTACATATATAATCAAAATTTTTAATAATTAGTTAAATTAATTTTGACTTGTTAAAATTTTAAATATATATATATATATATATATATATAATTTATAATGTTTTTTAAATATTTTTATATGAAATATTGAAAACTGTTTTTATTAAAGATATGTAAGTTGATTTTTTCATGTAATTAGACATGATGTTTATTAGATATGTTCTTTTTTATTCTTGACTTTATGATGTTAAATCCAGGTGTATATTTTCTAATTAAAATTTAAAATATCAAAAAAAAATAATTTAAATGGTTTATCTTTTGGTTTTTTTGACAATCATTATTTGAATATAGTTATACAAGTTTTAGTGAAATAACATTTCTTAGTTGTTTAAATTATTTTTTTTAAATATATAAATAGATTAGTATCCTCTAAAATCTTCAAAGAACTCTCATATTATAGTATTAACAATTCAAATTTACAATTTCAATAATTTCTAATTAAATTTTAAACAAAATTAATAAAAATATATATCCAGAAAAAAACCAAAAAATAAAAAATTTACATTACATTCTTAAAAAAAATGTAAAAATTAAAAATCTTGTATTCACTTGTTAATATTATTAAAAGTTAAATTTTATATATATATATATATATATATATATATATATATCTTATTATTTTGAAATTGATAGCAAGAAAGACTTATCTTTTATTATTTTGTTAGTTATGTAATTTATTATTTTAAATTTGATAGCAAGAAACACTATACCAAAAGAGGATATTAGTGCTTTTATAATATTGGATAGTTGAATTGTTTAATATCAAAGAGGATATTAGTGCTTTTATAATATTGGATAGTTGAATTGTTTACACTATACCAAAAGAGGATATTAGTGATGGGAGAACCTAAACTAGAATGGATGGTTGAATCTGCTTTTATAATAATGGATAGTTGAATTGTTTAGGATGGTGGTATTGTAAGGATTTTCAATTTTTTTTGTAAGTAGATTCAACATTTTATTTTTAGGATCATGGTTGTTTTGTTCTTTGGCAACACAACTTGTGTAATGGTTTAAGAATGGTCATTGTTGTTTTAATGTTTGTTTATGGAATGAATATTATTAATGCAAATTTTGGTAATTTAATTTGTTAAAAACTATTTAAATTTAATAGTGATAATTATTTATCATTATCAAGTATTTTCATTTAATAGTGACCATTAATGATTGATCATCACAAAAAAAAATATGAAAACAATGGTTCCAATTTGTGATTGTTGATATTAAAACACTTAATGACTGGAATCCTTACATATGCAATGAATTTCCTATTGACATGTTGGAGACAATCTTGGTTACAACATTCCTATGCTACTAAAAGTTGGATTTCTTTTTCTTTATCTTTTTTTCTTTGACAAATTGCATTTTTTTTGGAATTGATAACTTGTTTAATACATGCATTACCCCATTCCAGCATTCTAGCATTAGCGCTTTCTCCTTTCCCGTTCTACTATTTCCCATACCCCCAAGACCGAAGAACCTGAGGCCATTGATAAATCAATGTCTGGTGGGTCTGGTGAGTAATGTAAGAAATAAAGTAGTATAGTGTACATGGGAACATTTCCTAATGCCAGTTTATGTTCCAGTAGAGAAGGTAACAGACGCAAAGGTGGGAGCAGGACCATACCGTAGTAAGGAACAAAGAAGATTCAGAGCCTTGTGAAAGTCAAAATCTTGTCCAGATCTATGAGGTTCAAGTCTAGATCATTTTCATTGTAAAAATCTCCATCCCATTGGTTTAAGGGACTTTTTTTTATAACATCTCATATCACCATTTCCTTTGTGGCTCCATGAAATTTTCCTTTACCCTTAACATTCCACCTTTATTTGAATTTATTTATTAGTCATCTAAGGAAACAATGTATAAACTTATCCCCAATCCTACATATTTTGCATTTTCTTGTATTTTTTTCATGCAAACACCAAATTCCATTTCACTTAGTACTTTTTCAACAACCTTTTAAACCTCATGGACATTTACTATCATTTCTTTATCTGTTCAGGTGATTGTTCCTATGCATTAATATGTAAGATAAACCTTTTAATATGTGAATGTATTTCTTTCCTGGGGAATATTTATGTGGCAATCTTTACAATGAGGTTCAAATCTAATTTTGGCCAAATCCCATAGGATTCCATTGCACCTCATCATGTATACTCAAATCTAGCTAGACGTGGTGGAGAAGCATCATGTTTTAACACATGTTCAATTCCAACCACTATGCATCCTTTCTTTACAATCCTTCTATGCACCTTATGTCCAAGTTCCATATTGAATATGGAGCGATTTCCCACCTTCACTACACATTGCAAAATATCTACATTGTCTCCCATAGGAAATGTAGAAGAAACATTTACACCTTTACACCAATTTAAAAAAACTTAATATTTGCTCAAAATAAACATTCACTATATCATCAATATCCATTAATAGATGTCGACATTTTTATATTTACCTATGTTGCGCCTTCGGTCAATAATTTTCCACAGATGTGTGCCCCCTTCATCGACATGTTCCATAGTAAAATGTGGACGAGAGACATCAGTTATCAAAACCATAGCATAGCCTGCATTCACTTGTAGTCCACCACAATTTATTTTAGTCTTTGTAGATTCAACCCTTCATATTCTAGTAACTTGCCATTAATTAGGAGGCACAACCAATACATATCCCTTTTATGAGTGTATTCCTTTTGGGGGAACATGTATGGGATGATCTCCACAATGAGGTTCCAAATCTATTTCTAGTCAAATCTCATAAGATTTTATTGCACCCTTAAGTGTATGCTCAAATTTAATTGGATGTGCTAAAGGAGCATCATGTTTTATACCTTCTCAATTATAACCACTATACATGCTTTCTTTACAATATTTCCATGTAGCTTATTGCCAACCTTTATAGTGAATATGGATCCCTCACCCACCTTCACTCCATGTTTCATAAGATCTATAACATTTCCAATAGAGAATGTAGAACAAACATCCACACTTGTGTACCAAATTAAAGATTAGTGTTTGCTCAAATAGTACATTCAACATATTACTAATAACACTTACCATATGCTAATTTGCTTTTTTAACTTACATTGTGCTTCAAATCCATAATCTTTCATGGATGTTTGTCCCCTTCATTAACATATTTCACAATTCAAATGTGGTTGAGTGATATCAATTATCAAAACCATAACATAACATAGATTCAATCTTCCTCCATCATAATATATTTTATTTTCTATACATTCAACCCTTCCTAGTGTGATAACTTGGTCATTAACTAGGGAGGTCAATGTAGTCCATGTTTATGAAATTTATATTTCCAATTATAAGTCCTAATGTTTATGAAATTTATATTTCCAATTATAAATCCTATGAATTCTATAACACACAATTGAAATGTAATTTGTGATTAAGATTAAAATGTTAGGATATTTCCCCGGATGGGGTGCCACGCGGCCACTTGGGCTTAAATGCCAAGGGCCGCCACCCACAAGCCAACATTAACGATGGGGGACGGCCTCTGCAACAAACGTAGGATGGATGTACTCCTCCCTCGCGCGCTCATTAACAATCACAATGCACTCGGGATGGGAGAGGTTATATGTGGGCAATTGGTCTCGGCTCCTGGTTATTTGAATTTCTTCACGTCTGGACAGAGCATGGCTGCACTTGCCTCGGCTCTAATTCTCGTTGGTTTGCTCTGGTGCAGTCCAGTTCCTTTCGCGCTCAGACTCTCAGCATTTTCGGTGTATCTTTCTTTGTTTGACTCGAAACAGGTTAAGCCTGCTCGCGCCCTACAATTTAATTCAGTTTTTTCCTGGCTCATCTGCCTCTTATTGTACTTGCTCTGCTCTCTCCCCATGGCTCGGAAAAGAGGAAGACCTCGTCGTGGTGCGGTCTGGGATGCTCGCAAAGCACAGAGGCGTTGGAGAGAGCAGCTGGAGCGAGCCTTGGCTATGGCGACCTCCATCATAAGGAAAAAAGCAAGGGCAGAGAAGCGGGCGCTCCTCGCCACCATAGCCGAGCCAGGAACCGGTTGCAGTCGTGATGATAAGAATAATATTCAGGAAGACGGGAAGGATGCTGGAGCGGAGGAGGAGTTTCCACCCTGCGTTGTGGTGGAAGACCCGTTCATGGAGGACTTGACGTTAGTGTAAAAGAACCGCGCCACCGAGTCAACTCTCCAGGAGAGTCGCACACCCGTTCCGGCACAGGACGACTACATCCCCGGCTGCATTGTGGAAGAAATTCCCTGGCTTGGTGAGGACAATGTTTGCAGCTGTGACACTCAGGCGAAGGAAGCAGGAATGGAGGGTGCAAAGGTGGCTGTGGAGCAGCGAGAGTTCGACACTGGTTTGGGAGTGGCGACGGGCTCTGTGGATGTGGGTGGCAGCTTGCATGGTTCGCTCCTCCGGGATGAGCACCTGGCTCTTGTGTTTGACCTTCGTGGCCACTTGTCTGACCTGGAGCTTCGGGCCCGCACCATGGGACAAAGTATGGACATGCTCCTTGACGCTTTCTCCAACGCACCAACTAAGCAGAAATGCCCCCTCTGCGCGCAAGCTTTTGCCATCCCGGCTGGGTTCACGTGGCAGCAGGACGAGGTCAACAGGCCACCTGGCACCTAGGTTTTTATGCTCTTGGTTCCTAGTTTACTTTGTTACTATTTTATGTATATTTGGACTGTAGACATTTGTCCTGGTTTCCTTCGGGCAGGACAGATGCTACATTATTTAAGTTCTATCATGCTACTTGGTTCTATGTTTTATCATGCTACTCTGTTTTACCTATGCTGGTTTCCGGTTATCGGCAGCAGTTTTGGTAACTCAAGGCATACTTCTCTATACATTTTGCAAAAGCTTTTTGCCTCTTTAACATAGCAAGGTCTACCCCTTTTTTATTTATAATAAAAAAAAAATGTTAGGATATTTAAATCCTTAAGAATTAGTTAAGATGAACTTTGTTTAATTGGTCTTTTCCATAAAAATTTGTTCATTTAGTATACATTTATAATTATATAATCCTATAGTCACATTGATAAAAATAAATCTATTTACATTGGAGTTGATCCATCTATCCAACAAAATGTACATGCGATTGATCCATCGTGGATTATAGATTAAATTGATGTCTGAATCTATAATCCATATTAGAAATCAAGGATAGATCCAGATCTTTAAAAGTGAAAAAGGTAGGTGCCACAATTGTCATGAATAAAATTGATTACATTAAAGATATGCTCAATCACCTAAAGACTAAATGGGTGTTATAGAAAGTTAAACGTGAATCCTCAAATTGCCCTGTCGAAATTATTCATGCACCTATGTCTCCAAGTTTTGCGGATCCGATCACTACATGTTCTCTTCATCATGACAGAAGGCCTGATCCCTAGCTATGGAAGACTGGCAATAATGCCTGGCTCTCAACAGAAGAAGTTGATGAACTTGAAAGGACTGACAGTTCACCACAAGATCTAGTGGTGTATTGGCAGATAACCTACAGATTCTCGCCAATTTAAGTAGCAGTTGCCAGTTGATACAATTTAGGTGTTTTGGGGCAGTGGAGCAAGCAAGGTAGTGAATGGTGTTATAGTTGTCAAAAATATCACTCTAATTGTTCAAACAACTCATAGTGACTGCTTGCTTGAAGTTACAGATTTTCAATATACGACTAACAGCCTGTGTAACACACAGAAGTTACCACCAGTACATCCAATGATTACCCAGGTGTTATAAAAATCAAGTAAAAGGCAGGGCATACAAAGTGGAATGAGTAAAGTAATAACTAATAACTATTGCTGGAGAACATCAGCTCATAGTTTTGGTGGAATATCTTATACATGCTTTTCAAACAGGTTTGTATAGCAGCGCGGGCCTAATGGAGAAAGATGTTGGGACACTAACAAAAAAATTTCTCAATCTCTCTAGACTAGTCAGCATGCCAGGTGTTCTAAAAATTCTTTTGAAATGTGCCCTGTATGATACAAAAAGGATGCTTAAAACCAAGACCGGGAGCTGGACACTTATTTATGAAATATGGGACCTAAGTAAATCCTCAGATGTCATCCTCCTTGTGGCAAACAATCGGTTGTTTAGTTTCAATTCTTACACCATATTTTCTGCAGCAAGAATATGCACAGTAGTGTATACTTTCAGGGAGCAGTAGAATAAAATCTTTGGGGATGGAAACAGGGCATGTAGAGTTTTTAGCTACTAACAATGGTTATATCAGTCCTCTTCATTTATGGACAGATAGATTATGTAGCAGAAGATGTCCCCTACTTCATCCATTTGATGACTATTGATTTACAGGTTCCCAAGCTTGTTTTCAGCCCAACAGTGCCAGAGATTCTAGCATACAAACATTCAGACCTTAATGTGTCCCTGTTTTGGAAATTGAATAAGCACAGAGGAAAGAGGGATTGTATTTTGAGGTGCTAAGGTGATATTTTTACTGGAGGTGGAGGTCAGTTTCATATGTATGATGCAATTATGAGGTTCTCATGCACTACCAAGAAGAATACATGTCCCCAAGTGGGAGCCTAATGTTACCCCTTAATCTGGCACGAGCTTTACCCCTGATTACTTTCTTCAGTATCCTATTTTGTTAATGTTTAGACAGTGGGGGGACTTACTTGGTTTCATACAACAAGCAACAAGCAGTGGATTGAGTTTGATGTGACCAACACTAAGGGCATTACCAGTGAGGTCTATTTCATGCTTTTTTAAGTGAAGATTATAAGGACAAAAGACTAGCTACAGGAATCAAAGATGGAATTAAAGGTATTAAAAGAACATGCATTACCAATAAGGTCTATTTCATGTTTTTTTTAAGTGCAGATTGTAAGGACAAAAGACTAGCTACAGGCATCAAAGATGGTATTAAAGGTATTAAAAAAACAAATTTTATCTGTTGGAGGTTACAGAGTTGAGGGAAGCTCGTACATATATGTCCCAGACCATGTTAAAAGGGAGAATATTAGAAGTGGTAAAGTAGACTCCACTGGCTCATAAAAAACAATTTGGCAACTGTTAGGGCAACCAGAGAAGATGACACTCACTGCAGACCTGTCTGTTGACCTATTCTTGATTCTATTGTATCAAAACAATAGTAAAAAAGGGCAATTTTTTTCTGCATTATTCTGAGCATCTTCTTGTAGGACATCTCTGAGATGACATTGGGGCAAGTTATGGGTCTTAGCCTTGGCCCCATAATCTCCTCCAGTAATAGCCTCGGCTAAGGGTTTGAGTACTCTTTCAGGTACAGGAATAATGAAATAATGATAAGTAATATTGTCGGTGCAAGATATTTTGAAAACACTTCTACAAACCATTGTTTGAATCAACAAGTCTGGGTCGACTGGAAAACACTTCAATTCAAGGGCATGATCATGGAACATTGCTTGAAATAGAAAAAAAAATTCCATCCTGCAATATTTACACATGGACAAAAGCTACATCCTGGACTTAAAAGGGAAAAGGGAACGCCTGGTTTATGAATGAAGGACTGAAGTATACCAAAGGAGGAAATTTATAATTTGAGGATGGAAATCATTTCGTTTTATTTAAAGAAGGTTTCCTAGATAAAGAGTTGATTATAACCACCATTGAATTAAGAGGTTGATTATAAACATCATTGAATTGTCATGCATCATCCACCCTAGATCCACGATTTGGGAAAGATGGTTGTTTTGAAAACATTCCAAGGAGAAGAGGGGTCCAGCATTGAGGAGATGCAATAAATATGTTGAGTAGTTGTTAAGGAGGGCATTTAGCATGGACAGTTCATTAATATGGCCGTCAAAAGAAATCTCACATATTACTTTCGAGTTGGTTTTTGAGGGACAAAGAAATCTCACATATTACTTTCGAGTTGGTTTTTGAGGGACCGTCCACTCTAGAGGACCACATCCACCACTTGTTGAATCTTTTTCAGTTATGTGTCCACAATGGAAGAACCCTAAGAGGGTTGACTTGCATGCTTTGAGGAATAATTTTGACCTTGTAAGTCTCTCACATGGTTTTTGATGTTGATTTTATGAGAGGCCACCCCCTTTTAAGACTTTCAATCATAATTTGGAGAAAAAATTCACCATTGGAGGCCACACATCCATAATTGGGATTCGTGCTTATGTGATTTGGAGACATCCCTCTATTTTAGGGCCACTTCGTTTTGATTATTGTACATGTGGCTTGACCATCTTATATTTTACGTGATTTGGAGACATTCCTCTATTTTAGGGCCACTTCGTTTTGATTATTGTACATGTGGCTTGACCATCCTATGTTTTATGTAGTATAGATTAATTAGTTGTAGGAAAATTGTGTTTTAATTTTCCTAGTTGATCTTAGTAGGAGTAAATATGGACGAGGAGGATCATTGTATGTTGTTTTTCATATTCATGGGATAGCCTAGTAATGGCCATTGGAATCATTGTAAATATATTCATGCTTAGGTTGTAGTTGCTTTAATATTAGAGGAGGTGAGGCAGAAAGATTTTGAATCCACCAATGATGCCTTCACTATTTATGGAATATCAAAGGAGGGAAAAAATAAGAGACAAAAGGTGGATCAAAATCTTGTGGGAGACATAAATATCCTAGAAAGTCCAAGGAAAAATGTTGGAGTTGTGAAAAGGTCGGGATTTTCAGAAGGGACTATAATGAAGTGAAGAATAAGAATTAGAAGGAAAATAATGATTTCAATGATGAATCTGAAAAATATTCTCAAGAGGATGGTGGGGATTCCTTTGTTGCAGGTTTTGCAACGTATGCAAGGAAGTGCACTTTGTTGATAGATTTTGGAGATTCTTTCCATTTGAGTTCCCATTCGAACTGGTTTTTAGTGTATGAAAAATATGATGGTGGGATGGTATACCTTGGTGATCACTCACTTCTAAGAATAGTTGGTCATGGTAGAGTCTTGATTAGATTCCCTGATGGTAGAGTAAAAGGGATTAATGGAGTTTTGCACATTCTATATTTGGCATGAAAATATTACCAATAAACACACTTAATGATGTGGGTGCGCAAGTTATTTTCTCTAACAAAGGGTGTAAGATGGTACAAGGAGCTATGGTACTTGCTAACAATGTTTTTGTGGGCACTTTGTTCTAGCTTTATGCATGCACTATTGAGTGTAATAATTCTTCAATTTCTACAGTGGAGAGATCTATAAGATCTATACCTTCACAATCAGAACCTCCTATACAGGCTCTTGCTTCTAAAAGGAAGTTACTTGAAAAGAAGATAATGATATGGAACCAACGATTAGTCCATATAGGTTGATATGGCTTAGACAAGAAGTTATGGGTAGAATCAATTGCTATTGCATGTTACTTTATTAATAGGTCTCCCACATCATCTCTTTTGGATAAAACCCCTATTGAGGTATGGGTAGAATAAAAGTCCTCACTTTAGCATATTTGTGTTTTGGGTTTCGAGGCATATGGTCATGTGCTTAAGGATAAATGGTTGAATTTGGATAACAAGGCTATGAAATGCATCTTCATTGGCTATGACATTAGTCTAAAAGGGTACAAGATTTTGGATCCTGTGGTTGGAAAAAAATTATATAGAAAGAATGTTATTTTTATAGAAATTAGGCCTTCCCTCATAGTGGTGCAACCAAAAGAGGTTTATAATAATTCAATGGTTCAACTACCACCCAATACCAAGAAAGTTGAACCAGAAAATGAAGAAGAAGTTCATGACGGACTTGATGAAGAGGAGGGTTCAAAGAGTTCGAAAGAAACTCCACCTCAAACTTTAAGGAGGTCCACTCAGAAAAGAAGGAAACCAAACATGTATAATTATAGTATGTCTAATTTCAGATGTACATTTTCTTTATTTGTTGGAACCAATGAGGCTAGAACTATAAAAGATGTAATGGAGATGCATGCAATTTTTTCCTAGAGATTGGCCTTGGACGAGGAAATGGTTGCACTTAGAAATAATGATACATGGGATTTGGTCACAAGGGCTTCACCTTGTTGACCAATATCTTATCATGTTCATTCATAAAGGGGGGCTTAAAATTGTGAAAAATAAAGTCAATATATTCTAGGTATTGGGAGGGGGGATGTGGAGTATCAAGAGGTTTATAGGTATTGTGGGGTATAAAAAGGGGTATCTAGTAAAAGTAGGGTTTATTATTATTATTGGAAATATGTATTAGAATGAGGGTTAAACACAAGGATTTTCGGAGGTATTTGTCAATATCTAGTTAAATTAGGGGTATTCTTTAATATCCCATGAATGCACATGCTATGCCACAAGTTCACTAAGTGAAAACCCTATGGACTTAGTACTATCATATGATGAACAAAAACCCATTGGATGCTAATGGGTGTTCAAAAAAAAGATCATTTTAGATGACAATGCCAAAATCCATACGGAAGGGTTCGTTGAAAAGGATATTCCCAGGTTGAGGGGATAGACTTTGTTGAGATATTTTCTCCAATTTCTAGGTTAACATCTATTAAGTTCCTATTATCTGTATCAATAAACTTTGATTTAAATATAGAAAATATGGATGTGAAAACAACATTCCTACATGGCAACATGAAAGAGGAGATGAATATGACATAGTCATAACACTATATTGAAAAAGGTAAAGTGTAATTGGTTTGCAAGTTAATTAAGTTTTTATTTGGTCTCAAATAGTCTCCCAGAATGTTGTACCAAAAATCTGATTCTTTTGTGTTGGGATTTGGATTTCTGAGATGCAAATCAAATCACTTTGTGTATTACAACAAGATGGGGGGCATTTCCTTGTTATCATTCTATATGTAGATGATATGTTAGTCTTTAGTAATAGTAAGGGTGTGATTTGTGATTTGAAGTCTCAAATTTCAACACAATTTGACATGAAGGACTTGGGGGCTACAAAATATATCTTAGGAATAGAGATCAAGAGAGATAGAGAAAATAAAAATCTTTGGTTGAGCCAAAGTATGTAAACTTGGTGCTACAATGTTTATGCATGGCGGATTGCAGACCATTGAGTGGTTCAATTTCTATGGGAACTAAGCTTTCTATTGAATAATTTCATATAACACCCACAAAGATGGAGGATATGGCTTCTATTATTTATGGTAGTGTAGTTGTTAGTTTGATGTATGCTATGATCTGTACTAGACCAAACATTTCCTAAGTAGAGGGAGTCTTGATTCGATTCATGGCTAATCTTGTATGTGAACATTAGGATCCAATGAAGAGGTTCTTCAAATATTTGTGAGGTACTTCTGAATATTCCATTTTCTATCATAGTGATGTTTCAGGGTACCCATACTCAGTGGATTTATAGTGTTATGTACTAGATTATTATTGGGTAGAGGATGGAGATAGAAGGAGATATACAAGTGGATATGTGTTTCAATTGTTTAGTGGAGCGGTAAGTTGGATGATAAAGAGACAAGTTGTGGTCTCTTTGTCCACTTTAGAAGAAGAGTATATGGAAACTACTCATGCCTATAAGAAGGTCATTTAGCTTATGAAACTATGTTCAAAAGTAGGGCTAAGTTAAAGAGCTATTACCGTTCGATGTGATAGTAATAGTGTCATTTGTCTAGCTAAGAGCCCAACCTTTCATGCAAAGACAAATCATATAGATATCTGGTACCATTTCATTAGAGACATGCCAGAGGATGGAATGGTGATACTAGAGAAAGATGAGACCTTATAGAATGTTGTATATGAATTGACGAAACTAGTGAGAAAATTTAAATTCAAGTGGTGTTGTGAGTCTATGGGCCTTATGGCCCCTAGAAATTTGCTCATAGTTTGATGCATTGTCCCTTGTACCCTTGCAAGGTATATGGCAAGTGGGAGAATTTTGGGACAAGTGTGTCATGTACACCTTGTAGTGTTGTAGTGGAGCAAGGAATAATGCATAGATAGTATAAAAGAGAATAAATGCAAAGTAGTGGCATGGAATAACTACTAAGTAGTGGAAAGGAATACATGTAGATCAGTAGCATGCAATGAATGCTAAGAAACAACAATGGGAAAATTAGTCACTGGCGGTTTCTAGCATGTAGAATAGGAAAACCATAAACGGTTTATGGTTTTGTTATTCCTATTTATAAAATGCTAGGGTTGGAGGAAAATAGAGTGTAATTTTCAACTTACTGTTATGCTTCCAAAATTTCTCTAGAATCCTTATGCTAACGTTGAACACTCTTTTTGAGAGCACATAGACTTTGTATTGTAACCTTTTAGTCATTGAGGGTTTTTTCTCTTAGAAGGGTTTTCTCTCCTGGAAGGGTTTTCCCTATGAAATCATGTTGTTAATGGTTTGTTTTTTATTTCACATGTTTGAAATTGTTCTGTTTTAAGTTTTTGCACAATATTCTCTCATGGATTAGTGTAGGAAGCATATTATGCATCTATGCTTCCTTTCACTAAGTCCTCATGACTAGAGTTTTGTGCCAACAACAAGAACATACTTTGGAGCCCATGCTTCACAAAGATCCCCACATTTGCATAGATCAATAGTTGACCACTCCCTTTAGGCATAGGAACTCACAGGACAAAGAAAACCATGACCCCTATGCAGTCACAATTCATCCTTTCATGCAACACATATACAACGTTCTTCCCCATTGGCGGTCTCCTTTTAGATCTCAAGAGACTTGTTACGGGGTTGTGTCTATCCTTCTAGAACACCTTCATGCTAGTGAGCATGCATAGATATTTGCAACACAATTCTATGACACAATCTCAATATCACACACTGATTTCAACATATCAAATAATGATACTTTCTTAAATTGGGTACTAGTGCTTTTGATTTTGGCTATTTTTGGCCTTCCTACAATTCTCTTGATTCCCATGAATTGTGACATTTACCTCCTTTATGTTCCATCTCCATCTACTTGGACATATCCTTATGATAAAAATCTCATCAACAATAACATTTTCAACAACATTAGCATGTTCAGTAACCCTTTTTGACTGACACACCCTCACTAATATAGTGGGTTCTATGCTTGATAGCTCAATCTTGGCATACAGGTGAGTGCACAAAGTTGGTGGCCGAAAAAGTAGCAAGGGGGTCAGTAGGAACACACACTCACAGGAACGCGTGCTTGTTTTCAGGAACTCGTACACATTTGTAACCCTATAGGTTTGGAAGTTCTTGAACCTCCACTTAGCTTTCCACATAGGTTTAGTGGAAGGAACGGGCATGTGTTCATAATAACGTGTGTGTTCCTAGGAACGTGCGCATGTTCCTCTACCAATTTTTTTTAAAGGGTCGTGAGCGCAATTTGTGCTCATTTGCACAAATCACGCTCACATTTTTACTCTCATTGAGAAAATAGAGAGGAGAAACAAGGTGAAGATCTTGCCACCGTGTCCCACTCTAGCCAAGTATGTTTGATTTCTTTTAGTTTTCCCTCAATTCAGTCTTTTGCTCCCAAGAATATAAATTAAAGAAATTTGTAGTTTTCTATTATAATTAAAAAACCAACCTAATTTACATGTGATGGCTTAATAAATTGTAGCATATATAATAAAATGGAACCAGGAGACAATGTAAAATTCTCAGAGGAAAACCAAGGAGAGAAAAACCCCTACCCACCACAACCACCCAACGTAAACAATGAAATTGATGAGGGGTTGGTCATATTAAGAACCCTTGAGAAAAAAGTAAGGGAAACTAGAGAGCCTAACAGAGTCTACTTGGCCACTTCTTTGGACATCATTGTGAAGTCTATTGCAAGTGCCTAAGGGAAATTGACCTCTATTTATGATTATAGGGAAAGAATGTATGAGTACTATAGCACTGGTTTGGACAAAAACTAAGTGAGAGACTTGGGAATTTCAAAACAACAAATATTGACTATTTTTAGGGATCCTAGAAATGGACAAGAACTACCATTGACCAAGAAACACCTCTCCATTGACTGGTGCATCCATCCCTAGATTAGTCAAAACTGGATGGATAGGTGGTATATGGTATTTGATAAATTTCCCTGCAATAACAGGGAGGTGCCCTTATATTTTCTAAGAAAATTATGAGTTGATTTTTTTTGGGTAAGCATGTCAACTACTTTGACATGGGTGAATTTCAGGGGGTGTTTCGAGGGTCCGCACAGGACCAAGAACATGTAAGGCGTGATCCCATGTTAGGTTCTCGTCCCCCCAAACGAAGGCCTGACCCCCTACCCATCATCCTCTTGTTGTAGAGAGATTGCAACATGTACAACTAGCCATTTCATCATTGACTCGTAGCCTAGTGCAACACAATAGATTTGTTGCACTATCTCAGTAGGAGGTTCCTTCCAATGACATTGATAGAGGGGTTGGATCTTTAGCATGCACAATAGAGTTAGTGAGGAGAGGGCACATGGACATGACAGTTGTCCATGTGAACCTCACAGATGATCAAGTTGCGGGTACACATGATATGGGCCTATAGAGCCTAGTGGATGACATAGAATCATGTAGGAGGTTAGTATCTTAACCCTCTCTATGCTCTTCATCATTATATATTTATTTTGTATTATGTGTGTGTGTGTGTGTGTGTGTGTGTGTGTGTATTATTGTATGTTGTTTTGTAGTTGTTATGTCCGAGTAGTAGGCCGATGGATTCATTAGTGCCTAGCCCCACCATTGATACAACAATAGAGGAAACCTAGTCATTGGGCACACCCCACACATAGGTATGTGTCACATTTGATAAATTCACCATTGTCATTTATTTATTTTATGACATCCTCAATTTTTTAATGTTATTGTGTGTCTACAAGATTTGGGACTAGGCGATGCCAGGGAATGTCCATCTGGGATGGACAAGTCACATGTATCATAGGTACCATGTGTAGAGTTAAATATCGTATAATTATCAAATTTTTTGTTTTTATGTTTTTGAATTTTACTATTTGGTACTAATAGTTCCATATTATATATATGCATGCGGCCTATGGAAATATTTTCTAGGTATACTACACTCCATGGGCTTCTGGGCCTTTCTTTTGTATTACTTTTATCCAATCCTATGGATTTGCAATCACTTATACATCCTTTGGGGGTCTATCGCAGCCCACCCCCAACATCTGTCTTATTGCATGCATTCTCATTGGATTCACATGAAAGCCACCCACCCATGCCAACTTTTCCATCACATCCATCTAAAGTGGATGTACCTGTATGCCACCCACCCCCACCACCATTTACATCAACCCCATCCACCAAGGATTCCACAGTAGAGGTTGCCTCAGAGATTTTACAACCTAGTGCTCCATTTTCCAGTGAATCTCCATCAAGGTTCGAGATATTCACAGTGAGATAATGCATTGGTGATACTTTTTTTATGTATCATGAACTTGATTTTACACATATTTGTTTAATTTTCTTGACTTGATCCTTGTAACTGATGTCTGGTGGCATCGTGGAGAGATTGGAGATTTTACACCCTCATGATTGACAATAGCATATGAAGTGAGTTGTATTAGCTGAAATTACAAAGTATCATTTTGCATTTCTATTAATCCATTGAGGAAAAAAACTTATAACAATGTTTTGTCTTTGTGTAGTCTCCAGAGTGTCAAAGCACGCCTAGGCCTAGAATCACTCAAGGTGCTTCCTCAAGCAAGAGAAGAAAGATAGTTTTTCAGGATGCTCCTGAGGGTGGCGAGGGTGGAAGTGGCCAATGGTTGACCAACTATTTCCATTTTGTATCTAGGCCACCATATGAATGATTTTTGTGTTAGGGCACTTATTGTTTCTTTGTATATTGGGCACGAGGTGCCATTTTGTAAAAAATGTACAATTTCAATGATGTTGAATACACACACACATTTCATGACACATATTTTATGAATCTCATTGTTCATGCATTTTATGTTGATAAACATGTGAATTTCAAGGTCTTTAAATGTCAAAGTGTATGAATTTTATGTGTATTAATCCCTTGATTTTATTCTAAAGTGATTATAAATACTTGTGTTACTCATTAACACATAAATTATGGTGGAAAATATTGCTAAGTGCTAAATCCATAAGCAATTAATGGTTCTCAAGTAGCATTGTTTGCTAAACAACCATGCATCTCTACATCATCGATATATTATTCCTTCTGAATTATCTTCATGAATGTTGTGTATATCCATATTCTAACTCACAACCAATAATATGGACTACCTCTTGAATTATCTCCATCTAAATCCAACGACAATCCACCCTCAAATAGTGGTCACTTGAAAATATTGTGACCTAAAAAATGGCATATTACAATACTTTATTATAGAAATAAAATTTCTCATTTATCTTCTACATAATTGTAAATCACTTAACAATCTCAGCTTAATGTTATGTCAAATTAACCTCCATAACTAGTACTAGAATTACTCAATTATGAAGATGACATAAGCTAAAATTCAATTATGCAAGTACACAACATTTGGACAACCCAAACACTTTATATATATTTAGATTATGAAGTACACGGACCTACCAATATCTTATCACTGGTTGTTACAAGTTGGGCTCTTCAAACCCTATCCTTCCCTTGACATTCCTTTGAGAAGCCTAGTTGTTAGGTTCTTAGTTGATTCAATCCATAATTTGACCATTTTCTAGGGCACACACATTATTCCCCTCTTTCTATGCATGACATATATTAAATCATTTGATTTATGTGTAACCCTTCATAAATGCCAAAAAGACTAGTCAACGACTCATTAATGCGCTCATGTTTGTTTAGGTTGTGTAGTGGGTATATGTAAATTTTGTTAAAACCATCAATTATTAATAACATTTATTCATTATTCCATGATGTCCACTAAACTTAATGATTTTTATCAATACAATGAGAGAGTTCACATGGAAACTAGATCTTAGAATGGGTATCATTTTCCACCTAAAAATAAAGGTTTTGAGGTTACATTTCATGACAAACCATGGAAAGTAATGCTATGCTACCAAAATTCCTCTAGGGAGACTTGAAACCATTATTCTTTTCCCTTCACCATCTATGAGATTTTATTGCACATTCCTACCCAATTTTTTTTCCCTTCACCATCTATGAGATTTTATTGCACATTCCTACCCAATTTTTTGGTTAGAGCACACAAGGAGACAAAGGACCCTCCCAAACCCTATCCCATAAAACCAATCCCACAAATGTGTTCATTCCATGCTATTTCCATTCCATTGCCATGCCATGCCATTTCCATGCCTTGTCATGCCAATCCATGCTATTTCCATGCCATTTCTAAGCCATGCCATTTCCATACCTTGTCATTCCATGTCGTTGCATTGCCATGCCATTGTCATGCCTTGCCATTATCATGCTATGCCATTTCCATTCCTTGCCATGCCATGCCATTTCCATGCCTTTCCATGCCATGCCATTGCCATGCCAATTCTATGCCTTGCCAATAATCAATGCCCCATTCATTATCTCTTGGGGAAACCACTACATAAATGTGCCCTACAAAATATGGAGTGTCAACATGTGAGTCCACTAAATTACCAAAGAATAAAACATTAATGCTAGTTATTCAAAATTTAATAGAAGGTTTCAACGAACCTGACAATATGAGATCTGAGACATGATCACGTGAGATCGGAAGAGC
>CBVK0101940744.1:0-12513 GCA_900067695.1 Picea abies
GGGAAACAGGGTGTTACAATTCCCTCCCCCTTAAAGGAACATCGTCCTCGTTGTTCTTATCTATTAACATGAAATGCATGTATAGAAGTAAAAAAAATCAGATATTCCTGTTTCATGGCATCCTCCATTTCCCATGTAGCCTCATCTCGGCCAAAATGTTTCCACTGCACCTTGACCCGTGCAATGGTTTGGTTCTGAAGCGGGGTTTCCTTTTTGTCCAGTATGCATTGGGGTTCTGGTAGAAATTCTCCCTCTAGTTCCACCTGGATCACAGACCAGTCAATTATATGGTTAGCATCATGTACATATTTCTTCAATAATGAAACATGGAAAACATGATGTGCTTTTACTGTGGGAGGAAGTGCTAGCCTATAGGCTACAGGTCCCACTTTATCTAGAACCTCAAAGGGTCCACAATACCAAGGTGCCAACTTGGCACAAGCTCCCATTTTTAGGGAACTCTTCCTGGGCCTAACTCTGAGATATACATGATCTCCCGCTTTGAACTCTCTTGGAGTTCTCTTTTGGTCGCCATAACTTTTCTGTTGGTTTTGAGCGACCTTCATGTTTTGTTTTATCTGAGTCACCTGTTGTTCCATTTCTTTCAACATGTTGGGTCCAAAAGAAATCATGTTTACAGGATTACTCCAGCTGATTGGAGTATTACACGATCTACCATAGAGGACTTCGAAGGGACTCATCTTTAAGGATGCTTGGTAGCCATTGTTGTAGGTGAATTCTACCAGTGGAAAGTAGTCTTCCGACTTCATGGGTTGATGCATTACATGCATTCTTAGCATGTCTTCAAGTACTTGGTTCACTCTTTCCATCTATTCGTCGGTTTGAGGGTGATAAATAGTGCTAAACAACAATTTGGTCTTTCAACCAGCCATCAATGATTTCCAAAAGTTAGAGGTAAATTTCATGTCTCTGTCAAACACGATCTCTTTCGACATACCATGCAGCCTGAATATCGTCTTCATAAAAACCTAGGCGATATCGATTGCTTTGCAGGTTGATTTGACAGGGATGAAATGAGCAGACTTGCTCAATTTATCCACCACTACCATAATGACATCATTCTGTTTGGTTGAGGTTGGTAATCCAGTGACGAAATACATGGAGATGGTTTCCCATTTCCATTCTGGGATTGGTAAAGGTTGCAATAATCCTGTTGGGTGTCGATGTTTTTATTTAACCTACTGGCACTTTATGCATTTGGTTAAGTACTCGGCTATGTCTTTCTTCATTCCAGGCCAATAAAATTGTCTCCTGGTGGCAGTGATCATTTTCTGGTATCCTGGATGACCGGAATAGGGTCTTTTATGTAGTTCATCCAGTATAAACCTCTTCAAGTCGTCACAATTTGTAATATACAGTCTATTTCCGTAAGTGAGTAGACCTTCTTGGGTCATCTGGTAGCCTTCATATTTTACTTCGGTGGGTTCTTGTTGTAGGTACATGGCCATTGTCTGGACGAAGGGATCTGTTTCTTGTGCTTTTCTGATTCTTTCCTTGATTTCTGTCTCACATGTGCTCACCACTGCCAAGTGAATTGTTTTCATACTTCATCTAAGGGCATCGACCACCCTATTTTCCTTTCCTTTAATGTGTTTGATTTTGAAATCAAACTCGCTAAGGAGGGCCATCCACCTAGCTTGTCTAGTATTGAGTTTTGGTTGATCAAACAGGTATCGCAATCCACAGTGATCTGTCATAGGTACAAATTTTCTTCCCAGGAGGTAATGCCTCCACATTTTCAAGGCATGCACTATGGCAGCTAGTTCTAGATCATGGGTCACATAGTTGACTTCATGCTCGTTCAATTTTCAGGATTCATAGTAGATCACACTTCCTTCCTGCATAAGGACTCCTCCAAGCCCTTCCTTACAGGCATCTGTGCACATGAGGAGTTCGGCTTCTGGATCGGTGATCTTTAGTATGGGTGCATGGGTCAGTAGATGTTTCAGGGTTTGAAATCTTTCTGCACATTTCTATGTCCACAGGAATTTTGTCCCCTTCTTCTGGAGGGTAGTGATTGGACAACCAATCTTGGAGAATCCTTTTATAAATCTCATATAGTATAATGCTAATTCCATAAAGGATTTGATATCTGAAACATCCTTCGGGGTAGGCTATTCCATGATAGACCTGATTTTGTCAGGGTCTACCGCTACTCCTTCTTCGGAGAGAACATGGCCTAAGTAATGTATTTCCTGCTGGAAGAATTCACATTTGTTGAATTTGGCATAGAGCTGATGTTCTCTTAGCACTTGCAGCACAAGTCTAAGATGCTCTTCATGCTCTTCTCTATTCTTAGAGTAGATTAATATGTCATCAATAAAAACTAGCACAAATTTATCTAGAAATTTACTGAGTACATTGTTCATCAAGCACATAAAAGTGGCAGGGGCATTGGTTAACCCAAATGGCACTACCGCAAACTCATAGTCACCATACCGTGTCCGGAAGGAAGTTTTATGGATGTCTTCATCCTTGATTCGGACTTGATGGTATCCCAAACTCAAGTCGATCTTTGAGAAAATAGACACGCCTCCCAATTGATCGAATAGATCATCAATCCTGGGAAAAGGGTACTTGTTCTTTATGGTTACCTTATTGAGTTGTCTATAATATATACACAGTCTAAGGGTGTCGTCCTTCTTTTTCAAAAACAGGACTAGTGCTCCCCATGAAGACACACTAGGTCAAATATAGCCTTTATCCATCATTTCTTTTAATTGCAATTTGAGTTCAACTAACTCGGGTGTGCTCATCTGGTAGGGTGTCCTAGACACCAACACCACTCCTAGTGAAAATTCTATCAATAATTCTATGTCCCTTCTTGGAGGTAGACCTGGTACCTCTTTTGGAAACACATCTCTGTATTCTCTCAAGATAGGGTGATCATCAGGGCTTGGTTTATCACCTTCGATTGTTTTCAACACCTGTATTGCATATAGGGGACATCCCTTTCGGCAATAATTTCTCATTTGCAGGGATGATACTTGTCTCACCGAGACGGGTTTTTGGATCCCTTGAAGGGTTATTCTTCTCCCTTCTTTACTTACACACTCCAAGGTTTTATGGTAACAGTCTAGTATAGCTTTATGGGTAGCTAGCTAGTCCATACCAATCAATAGATCATATGATCCCAGGGGTAATATGCTAAGGGTTGCTTGGGTGGGGAATTCACCCAACATTAACGGGCAGGCTAGTATAACCTCTACTATCTTCCTTTTGGTGCCAGTGGCTAACTGTACCAACCATGGCTTGGTATGTTTTTGTAACTGTAGTTTACACTTATCAACATCTTTAGGGGCTATATAACTCAAATTTGAACCAGGGTCAATCAAAACAGACACTAGATGGTTGAAAATCATACCTTCTATTTCCACTACTGAAGCTTGATGGTCAGTTTGGTTATTATCCAAGGCTTCATAATTTTTTGGCACACTCCTGGCCACATCATTGACGGTAGTAATTTCCTAGATGTTATAAATCCTCCGACTATTCTGTTATCGGTGTGGATAGTCTCTCAAGATATGTTCCTCTCCGCAACCCCAACATTTCAAAGGTTCTCTCTTGGTGTTATCCACCTTCACTGGTATAGGTCCAAAAGTTTTATTTCTGCCCAATGAGGGAAAGTTCTTTTGGTGTACACTTTGGGATGGAAAGTTCATTCTTGGGTTCTTATTGTAGTTCTTAAATCCTGGGGATTTGATCCCCTTTTTCTGAAATCTTGAACTATTCTTCGGTTTCCATCCTTCACGAGGTTCTTCTCGATGCCCAAACTCTTCATGACAATAGGTTGCCTTTCGAATGGTGCCTTCTAGGGTCTTTGGCTCATCAAATTCAATTCTGTTCTGATATTCCTTGGGTAGCCCACTAATGAAGCGTTGCACCTTTGCCTTTTCTGCTTTTATATAAGGTACATACCTCAACAAGTTGAGGAATCTGTTAACATATTCTTCTATAGTAAGTTGTCCCAGTTTGAGTTCATAAAACTCTTTAGTCTTTTCGTCGAAATATTTTTCCGACAGATACTTCTTCCGGAAATACTTCTCAAATCATTTCCAAGACAAGTTCTCTTCACGAACCCCTTTCACATTCTTAAGGTCTTCCCACCAAATGGAAGCCTTTCCATTCAAGTTGAAGGTGGCCACTCAGGCCTTCATATTTTTTGAAAATTCATGGACTCTGAAATACTTCTTTAGTCCAAGCAGCCAGGCCTCTGCTTCCTCTCCCTTCTTTATTTCACCGTCGAAGGAGGGTGGTTTGGCCTTTCTGAATTCTTCAAGTTTTTGACCTTTGGAAGACTTTTGCTTCTTCTGTTTTCTTCGAGGATAGGAACTAGTTCTACTACTAGAAGAGCCCTCTGAATCGCCAGCTTCCTTCTTAGAGGAATCATTCAACACTTGTCCTTTACCTCTGGGGTGGACCTTTTTCGAGGTGCTCCTCTCAGTGTGGCCACTGATATGACCATGTTTCTGAGTTTCAGGTTCATGTTGCATTTGTCTTTGTAGATCAGATAAACTCTGCAGTAAAACTGCGTTAATTTCTATTTGTTTTTCTTGTTCTTTCATCATCCTTTCATTGTCAGCCTTGCAGCTTTGTAATTCGACCATGAGACTCCTCACAGTCTCGGATAGATCTGGAGGGGTCCCTACTACCCTTCTTTCATCAAACTCTTTGTCTCTATTGTGGGAGTCCTCTCCCACTTCATGGTGAGTCACCATACTATGTGTTGATAATTTCCTGCGGTTGATCTTCCACTTGTTTGCAAAGACAAACGTTGGTTGTTAGTCAATAGTTAGATACATTTTTATAACCCGCGTAAAATTCATATTTCTTTCGCATGCATACATAGTGGGGTTTTAGATTCGGATTTTGACCCTTTTGAATTAATAGGGTTAAGATAGAGGGTTACTCTTTTTAAGAGTGTTCTGAATGGAGCTTCTGTGCAACTCATTCATGAGCCCAAGCAGATTGAGTATTGTAACCATGCTCTGATACGAATTTGTCACATACCCACTATGGAAATTGAATTTTTCGTCGATTTCTCAACGATCAGACCCTCGAAATGTCTACGGAGGTCTAGCCTAAGCTATCTCTTCCCTCGTCTATTTCCATAGCATCGCGGGTCACGACCATAGGTCGAACAAATATGGCATCCTTTTTCTCTTCGCAAGTCAGCGCTACTATAGCGTCGAGTCTTTTGACTCTGCAAACCCCGAAGTTTGAAACAGTGAAATTTCGAACCCTGATAGAACTAGCGAATGGCAAGTTTCCCTCCAAAGGGAGATCGATGCATAATTCCATGTGTGTTTCTTGCAAGCACAAAATATCAGATTGCATTATATCATAGTCATTTAGTATATAATCCATGTGTGCATTTAAGATGTATGTGTTAAGCGAGAGAATTGATACAGATGAATTTCTTTGTATGGAATGGTAATCATAATGAAATTGCCATTTTGCAGTGGTCCTCAATTGTTCCACTTCGATATCAACTTTTTGTTTCACTTTGAAGTTATCTTTTGTGAGAGGACTTAGTAAATATAAGGACTCTATGCTTCTAACACTGGACAGTGTTGTGTAGACAAGTCCATGTATCTGAATTCTAGCCGGCTAAAAAGAAACTTTATCAAGTGTTAGTCCTTTTGATCTATGGACTGTATGTGCACATGCAAGTTTAATCGGAAATTGTTTTCGAATCTCCAGTTGACCTATCTTTGCTAATGTTGATACTGGCTTCGATATTCGTAAAATAGGTGTCCAATTGCTTCCAGTATTTGAATTATATAGATAAGACAACTTTCTTGCTTGTCGCTTGCCTATATGTGGTTCATGGAACTTAATCCAAAGAACATCCACTTTTTCTGTCTCGTTATAGCCTTTTAGTATTCCATCTACACCATTCACCAATCCATCCTATGAATCATAGTTGCAGGCATATATTTCAACCAACATTTCTAATTTGAGGACAAGTTGCAAAGGAAAAGTGACTGAATGTTAATGCCGTGGCACATTTCCATGGTTTTCTTCTTCCAAGTCAATGGAATTGATGATGATATCATCTCCAGGCATTAGGGAGAGCATGTGGCTATTATGGTATGTAACATCCTTATTTATGTAGAACAGGTAAGGGAATGTTGGGTTTGTTGGTGCATGCCGTAAGCATCTCAAATTGAAATGGGTCAGGTCATCATGTGTTTGGTTGTTGGTGCGCATTCTATTTAGAATTGCAATGAATGTTTCATCTATTTGGGGCATTGTAGTATGCAACTCAAAGCATTTAATATTGTCTCTCCAGAAGTCACGGGTGATTGTTTCCATGTTGACCGTGGGTTGTTCAAATATCAAAGAATATTGGATGGGTTGTGCCCGGTAAAGATCCCCACATAATATCATGTCAATGTTTCCAAAGTATTTCGGTTGCACATGTTTTATGCTTCTTAGTCGGCTGTCAATGGAAACAAGAAACGACTCCCAATCAAACATGCTTCATCTATAATGAAAATTTGGAGTTCCTCATAAATATTAGATAATGTATCCAACATTTCCTTGCTAAGTGGAAGAAACTATGACTTGTTAAAAGGCATTAAAATGCAGAGTGGACTATTATTCCACCAGCATTGTATGCAATTTTTCTTGTGTATGCAACTATTAGGCCCTTTGGTTTCATAGGATCAGAGGAATTGTTTGAATCATAGATTCATATAATCATTTGGAACAACATTTTTTCTGTGAATGTCTTGCATGTTCCTGCTCCGCCTATAAGCAACACGTGCACAGGACTGTTCATGTTCAAGCATTTATTAAGAACAATATCATTTACAATTGTTTGTTGTTCACGATTCAACAGACGTCTTATTCTGTGGTATTCATTATTTTCAATTAGGAAAGGATGTTTTGTAACTTGAAAAGCAAGATTGATACGTTTTTCACTTCCAGCAACTAGAGGAAGAGGCAAATCTCCTTGTAATTCATAGGACTCAGAAGCAGTTTGGTTGTTTTTGGGTCTCTAAATATGTCATCATGATCATAAGGGTTTTCTAGGTCATTAAGTGCAACCTCTAGATCGCCCCATGTTGGATTAACATTGTAGTTAAATCTAGCTTCATTGATGTGCACCATAGTCTCAGACGCAACATACACAACCTCCCATGTACAAAAGTTATGCATTAATGTCTCTTTGTTTTCATTGAACAAAACATACAGCAACAATTTTTCTCTACAATAGTTTTCATAGTCACAATGTTTGTTGTATTTGGCAAATCGTATGATAGAGGGTTTTTTTCTTTTTGATATGGGTGCACCATTTTTTTTGTAATGCGATACGAATTCTGCTAAGCAGATATGCCTAATAGGAGATGGACGTTGGATGTAATAATCAATAATAGAGCGACATACCACATCCTCTGAATTGTTGGGATCTTGTTGCAGCAAAACCGGTGGTTTAAGGACCAATGTGTGTTTTTCAAGTGGAGATATGTTTATGAAGACACATTTTCTTGAACTACAAATGAGGGGCAAGGAAAGTGAAATGTGAATTGCTTGTTGAGAAGACATTTGTTGAAGATTAAGCAATGTATTTCCAAGTGTGTGTATCATTTTTATGGCATCAATATGAATTCTTTCATGTTCTTTGCGTATTTTTCTGAATGCACTTGCCATAGATTTGTCAATCTTCATCATATATAAGGTACAGTATGATGTTGCACCATATGCATTCAGCACGTACAACAAATCTATATTTTCTTTCAACATAACTGCCACATCCTTCGAGAAACAGTTGTTCCAAATATGGGAGAGTTTTCATTTAAGGAAAAGTGTTGGTTGCCTAAGCATACATTGTATGGCTTGGATGTACTCATCTTCTGAAATATTTACCTGTGTCAAGAAGGCATCAAAGCTCATCATTTCGTCAAATCCCCCTTCTTCTAGAAATGCGAACAAGAATTTAGATTTCCCAACAACAACATTTTCCTCTACACTAACCGGCTCTATGATTCTTGTAGCTCTCATTGGCGGCATGGGAAAGTTGTATCTGCAGTGTGAGTTTTTTTGTTTTCTACAACTTCTTGTATGGTAATGTCTATGGACTTTCACAAGTTCTGGATCCAAATGATATGTGTTGCATGTTATGTATTTATCCACAAACTGTTTGATCTCTGAATTGTTATCAGCTCCATACACTGGTGCATCCTCTATCCACAACAGTGTGTGGTCATGCTCATTTCCCCTATTCTGGAATTCAGTGAAAAAAACGTAGTCCTATATTTTTCAAAAAAAAGTTTCATTATGGCATATCAATTGTCCCAAAGCATTTATTCTATGTCTATAGTAGCGAGTACAGGTCACCAAGTCTTTTCTTATGAGATAGTCAATGTTGTTATTTTCTAGTGTATCGGTTTCTTTTTTACATTTCCTATTCTTATGCAAGTCAGATATCGCAGCCACCAATGGATCCCAGTAGTTCTATGCACTTGTAAATGTGACAAAAAATGTTGGCGGGCATAATTGATGGATTATTGTAAAAATATTTTTTTTTGTTTTGTTGCAAATAGTCAGGAGAGATGCAGATGTTTTTGAAATCTATGTATCCAATATCAGATTTTGGAATTTTTTCTAAGTTAGCTTTGTACTTCAAAAACAAATTTGTTATGTGACAGGAGAAGCAACTGCTTGGATGTAGCAGCTCCCATCAGACAATTTTATGATAACTGAATCATTTTGTAATATCAGTGCCACGTGGATCTCCATAGAAGAGTGTTGGAAAGTTCATTTCCTTAGTGAATTTGTCCTTGAATATTCCAAGTGGACGTTGCCCCTTGGCAGGTGCAATTTCGACAATTTTGTCTTGCAAGTCACGAATGCACTGTGAATCAGTGAATCCATGCACCAATGTTTCAGCAGCTGTTTCATTGTCTGATTCACCACTTGCATCAAAATCACTAGGATTTTCAAGAGTATTTGCAGAGTTGCCATGTTCTTCTGCGAGAACACTGTTCCAGTTGACATTTATACAAATGTTCTCTGCTTTGTACAGGGATTTGGAACATAATTCCTTTAATGATTTCATAAGAAAATGCACATGCACTTTTCTTGTCTGATAGGCATCTTTGTATCACAAGCATTTTTTCAGATCCACATTGATTGTAATTGTATTGTTAATAGATTGTGGCAACGCTTTTTGTACAACATCTAACTGAACAGGCACATTAATAATTGATCCTGTTAAGCCCATTCGGGGTCGTTTATAGCCCCAAGGTCTGATTTGGGCAAATGAAATTTATAGAGACACAAGTCTCTCCTCGAGTTCCGTAAGTGCACTTACATATGCTACTGTTGTATCACATCTTATTCGGTCAGGGGTTGTAAACTGTGGCAGTTTTCCATTTTCAAGCGATCGTTTGCATGGAAGAGAAACTTTCACACTGGAAAATGGTTTATCCTGGGTTGTCAAGCGGAGGTATTCTACTTGTAAATCAGGTGTGAAAGACTTACTGTTTTTTGAAAAATTCAATTTTTCACAAATTGCACATGCAATGGAAGGAGTGTCTTTCATTTGTTTCATGTAGTTTTGTCTTGCATTTTTCTTTCGCAGGGAAGTATTCATAGAAATTATTTCTTGGTTTTCATTGCTACTACTGCATGGTGTTTCTTGTAGATCACAAAGTCGTATAGTTGCATCACCATTCTGGGATATGCAATCACACATGTTTATGCTTTGCTATGCATGAACAAATTTATTTACATTGTGATATGTGAGTTTCTCTCTAAAAGGAAGTGTAGCAATGTATTTTTTTCTCTCGTGCATGACCTTTTTCAAGTTGTGGTAACTTAGTCTATGTTTCTTGCCCAAGGGAAGGATGATATGGTGGCAACTAGGATGAATTTCACTTTCACCCAGTTTTTGAGAAACTATTTTACATTTTTTGTTCAAGGCCTCTATGACCTTATCAAAAGTCGGACGAATTTGACGAATAATTTTTTTCAAATTGTGATAACTTACTTTACGTTTTTTGTCTAAGCGGTCTATGGCCTCATCACAACTGTCATGAATTTTACGCGTGTTTTTTTTGTTTAAGACCCGCCTGCCCATATCGCAAGTGGGAGGAATTTCATTTCCACAAAAAAACATTCCACGTGTATGCAAATTCGATGTTGTTTGGGTGGCATGGACAGTCAAACCTGAACTACTGATATGTGAAAGCGAAGTTTCATAATGGATATGTGTTGTATCTATTTTCAACGAAAGGATGTCAATTATTCGATCGCAATTTGAATCAATAACCCAGGAATGGATAGTGGCATCTGGCAAGGGAAACCACACATGGATATTAACCCTGAATATGACAGACAACCATTGTAAACATAATATGCAACCCTCCATATGCCATTTTTCATATGGAAGCGCCATGTTCACAAGGTATTCCTACCAACTTCCAACTGCCGACATATTTTCTATGAGAAATGGGCAAAGGTGTTGATGCAAGCACCTAAAAGCCTGTTGGTTGCCGCCTATAATTAATTTGCAAAAGGACTGTACAATGTAAATTCACAGTGACTAAACATCAAATTATGTTGGTACCAAACAACAAATTGTAATCAACAGACTGTCTCCACGGTTAGACACAACGTTTGTTGCCAGTTGTAAACCATGGCAATCTATGCCATACAAAATCCCTTTGCATTGCGATTGAAGGTCTTTTCAAATAATGAAAAAGTAGATACAAGGACCTTCTATATTTCATATGGGCATTTTTATGTACACCAGTGGTTCATAATGGCCACTGAGGGCATTAGCATCATGGAACAAGATGCAATATGGATTGTCAGATGCAGTTTTATTGAATAGTAGATATCTTGTTTTTCTTGTCAATGACCAAATGAAAACTGATATATTCAACCAGTTAGACAACCATCGTATACAAAATGTATCTCCCCAAAGTCCCCTCTCATGAGGAGGCAGAACTAGGGATGCAGAAAACCGCATTTTTGAAAAATACGTAGTGACGTCTTGTATTCCATGAAACTACCAAAGAAAATCAGATTCCAGTTCATATTCATAGTACTGCAAAGCCTTGACATCACCATTTTTAAAATAAGTCAAGAAATAATCTATCAATCCATTGTACAACTCGGTTGATGAATAGCGGAAATGCAATAGAACTTGGAATGTATCAAAAAGGCAATTCCCAATAGTATATGAGAATGCATCCAATCTAAAAAGTGCATTGCTATGCAAAACCACGCCAATGTTGTCATGTACAATGGACTATGCAACTATTTCATATGACTCAACATCTATTATCTCGTTAATCTCTTTAATTGTCACTTTGAATCTATTTGCTACATAGTTTCACTTTCTATGAAAACAGAGAAAAGAAGGAGAAAAAAATAAAAGGTAGTAAAATAGAAAAAAAAAAAAAAAGCAAGGCACCAATTCCTGTATGTATCTTTGAAACTTATTCTTCTCAACTTCAATCCCCCCTAGTCCCCATAGCAGATGAGAAGAAAATGGAGAAATAAATAAAGCAATAACTTTACTCAACAGAAATAGAACATGTAGACGTAGTGTTCCCACCCACAGAATGAAAGCATACCCTACCTACAGACCCCACATGATGGTTCCCTCTTCTGATGGCTTCCAACTACTTTTCTTAAATCCCTCTGCATTACAAGATGCATGCTTTCCAGGAACAGAAACTAAGAGCACAGACAAAGATGGTGGGACTTCCACCATTGAAAAACAACAACAACAGGGAAACTTACCCGCCAACAAAGGATGACAAGAGCTCAACCCCAAAAACTACAAACCGCAACAATAGGTCCAACAACTTGCAAAGTTGAAAAATAACAAACTAGTGAACAACCACGAAGATCTCGAGCTACAATTGCAAGACCTCAACTTTGCAAAGTTGAATCAAACCAGAACAAGAACCATGGAATGAAGCACTGGACAAGGATCAAACACTTGAGCAGTGATATCGACCATGAACGAAACTGTATTGCAACCCATCTGTACAATAATCATTTAACACTGCCAGAGCTGTTAGGTAAACAGTTAATACTTTCAGGACCATCGAAGGGCATAGGCATGTGCAAGCATTTAAGAAAATATGCAGTGTGGAAAACTTGTTCTCTCGAAGCACACAACAATAAAGAAAAAATCAGACATAGTAATATGGTAGAGAATGTATTCTACCCAGCAGAAAATGCTAAGGGAGACATTCAAACTAATGCTAGCATCAATCCACCATCGACCAATGCATAATAAAATATATAATTCAAAAAGACCATGTACTACCAAATACTTTGGACAGGTCAAGATATTTAACATTGGGAATAGCGAAGGCTGCAATAAGACCTCCAATCCTTTGTCCAATCAGATCTTGACAAACACGATACTTTTTATTATATTAAAATCGATGTCTTCACTTCCCTTGTTCCAACAATAGACAATATGGAAATATTTCTGGTCAATGCACAATCTAATACCAG